>JANTBZ010101416.1:0-17199 GCA_024741255.1 Exechia fusca | reverse complement strand
CTAATTTTACCACAATCAACCTTTTAAGCGCAACGAAGTTCGCTGGGCCGGCTAGTACACTAGTAAAAAACATTTATTGTTGGGTCTCGAAAGATACGGGCCCAAAGTTTCAGGTAATTCATATATGAATACCATATGGAATTGCCCCAATATAAAATGTAGTTATACGTAACTTCAAACTTAATTTTTTGCATGCATTGCCGAATTATCTGAATTAGTTGAGAAAATACTTTTTTCCAGATCTACGTTATTTGGCGATACCGATTTATTTTTTCAACAAACGAATTTTGTGTAGAAAGTGTTGGAGAAATTGTAACAAATGTTTATAATAATTGTGCAAACATTTGTTTTCTTCAGATTTACGTTAATTTGCGTTACCGAATTTTTTTCAACGGTTCAACAAACGAATTTGGTGTACAAATCTAGATTTCCTAATTCATTATGTTTTCTCAAATTCATAACCTTGCCATCTTAAACATTCGGCCAAATTCGTTTGATATTAAATTAATTATTCGTCTGCTGAGCTGTGCAATTAGAACAAATTATCGAAAAAATAATAATTCGAAAACCTTTTTTGTCGGCAGAAATCTGAATTTACTTTCCTAATAATTCTTATCGAGAATTGTGTTCAGTTTTCATTTGTATTATTTCGTACTGGACACACAAAATACATCGATTTCTTCGCCGTTGTTATTTAAAAAGACAAATGTCGTGATTATGATGAAGATGATTGTTTTTATTCGGCATCATCGAAAAGTAAAAAAAAGTACTAAAAATACAATAGTTTTTTTTGGCCATGCAAGAATTAGTCCCGTCAAAAACCGACCGTTGAAAGACCCGTCAAACATGAATGGAACATCAGTGCAAACACTTGTTGGACAAATTGTTAACAAATTAGTTTTCTTCTATGTAACAAATACACTTCTGCATGCATTGCCGATTTATCTGGATTCATTTTTTTTAAGATAGGCAGAAACATGAATTAACTTTGAATACCTTATAATGCTTATCGAGAGTTGTTTTAAATTTTCATTGGAATTCTGAACTGGACACACACTATTTACATCGATTTCTTTGCCGATATTATTCACATATATTTCGTGATAAGAAGATACATTTTTAATTCGACATCATATCAAAATAAAGCTCGAGAAACTCGAAACAATAGAACAATTAATTTGATTTTTCATTCAGTCCCGTCAAACACCGACCGTTGGAAGACCCATCAAACATCAATGAAAAAAAAGTGCAATGTTTGCAACGAAGGATCCAAATTCCACTATCAATCCATCCACCCCTAACTTTATTCATCAGCAGCTCCGCTTCCGCAAAGGTCTCAAGTCAAACGAACCCGCCCAACAACACGAGCACATAAACATCCACATTTATTATTATTTTCGAATATGTTTGGTTGTTGTCTGGTTGTTGTTGTTGATTTTATGTTTTTGTAGATTTTTCCATTTTATATACTTTGCTTGCGTTTATTTTAATATGTATAATATGTAAAGTTTTCTGTTGTTGTTGCACACGTTCCGGTTTCGTCACTTCTATGTCTGCTGAGTGTGTGTGTGACTGTGTGTTAAATTGTGGGTGTGTGAATAGATTCCTCGTGTGAGTGTGTGTTTATGTGTGTTTGTCTACATGAGCGAGTGCGTGTGTGCGTGTGTGTGTGTGTGTTTCTGTCGTCCAGTCTCTCGCATGTTCACTTACATCTATACGAATAAAAACAGCACCGCGCGAAGAAAACGAAGAAAAACACAACAATGCGGATGTCAAAACTGAACAGCGACCAACAAAAAGTAGAAACAACAAACAAACACCGATCAATCATGCCTATCGCAGAGGTGTGTGTGTGTGTGTGTGTGCGCTCGAGTGTAAATTGTATATATAATAATATAGGATTATAGTTTATAGTTGATGTGTTGGTTGGTTGTTGTTGTTGTTGCTGTTGCGTTGCGTAGGAAAATTAGTTTCGTTTCTGTGCATATTGTTTTCTGGTAAGTTCGTCGCAACATTGTGTATAATTATTATAGTAGCGCGCACACACACACACACAATCATACACACACACATGCATGCACATGCACACTTACACACACGCACACACACCCACACAAACTGACGCAGTGTACCCTGCGTTTTTTTGTTTATTTGATGTAGAGTAATTATATATTTCGAGTGGTTTTCAGTTATACTTACTTATTGCAACAACACTCACAATGAGACTTTGACACACACACATACGAACACAAACACGATCACACACACACACACATACGGACACGGACGCACTTTTATTCACGCGTGTATATGTGTGTGTGTACGTAATTATGTTCAAGTATGTGACATATATGTATATGTTTATGTGTTGTGTTTGTTACATCCACTCTGTGTTGGTTGTATTTGAGAGATTAATCCGTTTTCTGCGATGTGAGAGTTTTTGTATGTGTGTGTGTGTGTGTGTGTAGACATATATACACAAACATTATTAGACGCATATATGTGTATGTACTTGAATATCGGTATTTGTATATGTAGATGTACGCGCGTGTGTGTGTGTGTGTGTGTGTGTGTGTGTGTGTGTGTGTGTATGTGTGCATGTGCAAGAACGTATTTGTTAATTATGATGGCATACAAATAGTTTTAGGCTTACACATCTACCACCCCAATATCGATATAAAGTACACAATTCATTATTTGGCAACCGAAGACTTTAAAGACAATATGATAGATATCTACTTATCGACCGGACTGTGCAAACAAATATTCGCTCGGAATAAGTGTAAATATGCTCTGCTTTGATTGACGTCGAAGGTCATCGCATATATTTTCACATAGCGTTTTGTTCGCGTCACAACATTATATCTATCATTGTATTGTACCGTCTTCATCGTCGGGATCCATTCTAAGCGCATTTTCTATTCGGTAGCAGCATTTAGGTTCAAACACGCTTGAACGTTTGATCCAAATTGATGCTACACGATTTCATCGGCTCAACATAATTACGTCTCACACTTATATTGAATCAAACGGTGAGTACAGCACAATGTTTTCAAAGGCATACGTTATTAACAAGGCCCGGAACTTAAGGGCCTAACAAGTACGTTTTAGGGCCTTATAAATAGTGGCTTAGACAGTGAAAAGGGTCTAAAACCAAGTAAAATGGCCTAAAAACCGTGATTTCTCGATAATAAAAATAATAATACATATAAATAAAATAAAAAACTAAATAATAAAAAGTAAGGTTCATTTTAATCGTACGAAAACGTGACGCCTAATCGTGGTTATAAATGTTCTGTGAAATGAACAGGAAAAAGGGATTTTCCCCTAACTCCAGGCCTTGGTTATTAGCTATACCTATGAATTCATGGTCAGAGAAAGATCATGCAGCTTCTTGCGAGTCAACGTTGCGATGTAATGTACGTTACTATGAAGTATTTATCCCAATTTTTTCTTTGATACATTTCACCATCAAAATTCTAGTACATCTTTCATACTGATGTATAATATGTATGTATTTAGTACCTGAAACCACAAATCACAAACATGTTCAAGAACATATTGTAGGGAAATGTCACTTCTCGAATCTCTCTTCGATTAGTTCCCTATATTTCGGGCCTTGGTAATTAGGTATGGAAGTATGGAGTGTGTATGCTATTTGTAGTGATTGTGTGTTTGTGTTACATGGCGGTGTAGGAGTGTGCTCATTCGACCGTGCATAGACAATATACTGCTAAGCCGGAAGAGGAAATTTACTGTGAGTTTGCTCGTCGCACGCGCACGACAACATTGAACGTAATTTTATTTTGTAATGATGCGTTATCAAATACAATGTTTATGCTTAGTACTAATCGTCGTACGTTTTTATAGTTTTTATATTATTTTTATGTACTTCCTGTTTGTTGCAATAAGGCGATTAACATGTCTCCCATGTGTTTTGTGTCGGAATAAGATAAATGAGTAATTAATGATAGAGTATTTGTTCAGAATGGATACATTTTTTCCTTCAATTTTAGCTTTTATCAACTACGCACTCTTCCCTCGCAAAGCACTACTCCTCGGCCTGAAAATATGAAAGTTCATGTATGATTACCGCGCAAACAATCACACCACTTCTTTCACACTCGAGGTAGATTGAGAAACATCGTCGTTCCACTGTGTGTGTCTGGAGTGCGTTAAAAGTCATACAATTGCCCCCCGCTATTGGGAAAATCGTTAATTTATATTCATAAGCTAGTCGAATACATGTTCAGACAATAAGTTTATCTACTAATACCTACTTATGAGACCTACCTACCATATTTTATCATTTGTCGACAGATTGTTTTGTTTTTCTCTATTAAAAAAATCAAATCAGATAGTGTTCTTATTCGTAGATAAAATAATGTACAATTTTTTATAGTTGTGTTTGTTGATGAGTTTTTATTGTCCCACCCGTCGTAGAAACGCATTCACAAATACTCTGAAGCCTATAATGCGCCTTGATATTATTAAATTTTCATTTATTGGTGCGAAGATGTATGTGAAATCAATCAGTCCAGGCATGACAAAGTGACAGTCCCTTCACGCCACCACCGACCCACCCACCCCTCTCACCGAACAATTTTATCAACCCGACAACACACACACACACACAGCAGTCAGAGTACACTGCATGTTGAGCGCGCAGACTGCTTGCGGATTCTATATATAGACCGAATGCTGAAGAGGATTTACGCTATCTACACGCCGAGCGTGAATATAATTGCATGTAAAACCCGACGCGTTATATACAACTACCCGTGTACCGAGCAACCACATAGCGCGCAGCGCTAGAAAATCAATAATATCTGGGGCACAGTGTGCGCGCAAGCACGCACAGCAAAGCTCCAGCGAGAAATGTGTGTCGGTAGGTTTTGGTGCGCGAGCATATTGTATGTTACGTACGTGCTCCATCTGTTTGCGTGTGTGTCTGTGTGTTTGCGTGTGTCTGTGTGTCTTACTGGATATCTTCGTTGATGCGCAATGCGCAGACGGGAAAATTGTAGCAAAGTCGTGCGATTAGCTGGTTTGGCTAGGTTTTTCGGTTGAAGGCGTTGTACATACAGTACAGATAGCTCAACAGCTGATCGATTTTAGACTACACGCTAGCAGATACATATGCTACACATTTTTCAGGCAGTAGACAGTATATACAAGTATGTAACTATGATTACTTTGCGGAATGAAGCAATCTAAGAATAATGCATAATGTGATACAAGATATCCGTTCACGCCTCGCTGGGCATCGCGACAACAATGTCAACAGTGTCGTTCGACATTGTGTGCGTGTGTATGTGCAACGTTGCTGGAGGTCGCGGCAACCGACTTGCAACACTGCGCTTCAGAGTGAATTGTGTGTGAATGCGTGTCGTGTGTGTGTCTGTGTGTGTTTGTGTGTATGTCTGTATGAGTGCATGACCTTGTTTCCTGGACTGGCTGGTTCTGGGGCAATAAAATGTTCGAGTGGTATATGGTATACTGGTATACTGAGGATAAATACGTCATTGCTGCATCTGCACTATCCGACTTCGACGACCGCACTGCAGGCAATTAGAAGACAGACGATTGTAATATAATTGGGATATGCGATGTATTAAGAGATGAAAACTTGTTTGGCACATAGTGCAGAATAGAATTCAGAAGCTTGATTATCCTCTTGGCTATGAAGTGCCGCACTACACGTCAATCCGTTTGCTGAACCATCGTCATTAATCTATTCTGTCCGCGGTTTTCGGTCATGCTGCATTGTTGCATACTGTTGCTGATTGTTCGATGCGCTATCAATAAGCTCCAGCTTTATCAGTCTGATGTTCTTTGTCGGCGGATTAGTAGGGTTGGATCGACACATTACACATTTTGTAAATGTTAATGTATCGTAGTATTTGTTCTAGAAGGAAATTTCGTCTGTTCTCGATAATCGAGCTGCACCTGAACATTTGAGAATGGCGTCAACTTGCATTCGAAGACTGTTTCGATTCTGTGGCGCGACTGGTCTCTTACTTGTTTTTAAACCTATTCGAGTGAGTGGCGCATGTGTGGTTCTTTCGGGTACATATGCGTATACTTTGCTCGAATGTTGTTTGATGTGTATGTGCCGGATTTGTGTGTGTGTGTGATTTAATTATATATTCGTGTTGTGTACCGGTTTGTGATTCGTGTCGAAAAACATTCCGTACGTCTCGACGGCGCTGACGGCGTCGTCGCCCAATCGACATACAACACACAAACAAATGCACATACACACCTCTCCCCCACCCAATAATAGCCGCGTCGACACTGCACATGTCGCAAGCAACCGAAAAATCGGATCAGAGCGGGCGGCAAGATAGCAAACGCGAGCTGCATACAAGTCACAGTAGCTATGCATAATGAGGTTTATACACTTTCTCACCTAATAGTTATTGACTCTAGTGTATATGTAGTGCATGTATTGAAAAAGTGGTGAATGAAATCAGATGTAAATGCGTATGTAAGATATTCCGACGGTTGCAGACAAAGACATAGAAATGCACGAACTGTTTAAATGAATATGAGGAAACTAATCTGGAACTTTAAACACATCATAAAATACACAGTATTCGGTGGTGAATATAGTAAAGACTGATCTAGATTGAATTGGTTCCTGATCGAATATTAACTATTTAAAATGATCTAACAGAACTTATAATTTTAGTTCATTCGAAAAAGTCACTCACACACTTTCAGTCTAGATATTTACGACACCGAAAATCGAGTGTGGTAGATTTTTGGCAATTGTAACGTTCCACACTATGTCCTCTAAAATACTCAAACTTCTTATATCGTTTATTGTTCAACCACACCTGAACCTCCTATAACACGGTCTTTTAGAACATACATATCAGTTACCGCGTCGAAGCACTGCACTCTCATATATTCTGTTTTCGAGAAAGATAAAGAATGAGAGACTCTACATTTTCAACAACTCAACAATACGATTGGGTGGCCCAATTACCACCATTCATAAAACACCAGTCGGCAGCCGCCAAAGCACTCTCACCACCCACAAAGCTCCGCACGAAGGTGGGAAGCATCGACGAGAGCCACATACACACACACATACTCGCTACTCGCACAGCTGCACAAGCCCTCCTGAAAATTGCGACCAGCAGCTCTGCGCTGCTGCTCTGCGCATAGTTCACAATCGTCGCGCGAACAGATCGGTCGTATGTGCGCGTATCGCGATCGAGCGTCGTCGACGTCGTCGTGCTCGGAGCAGTTGCGGGTGGGTGTGCAGTGTGCTCTTGTCGGTGCACTTCGTGCGCTGTACGTGTATTGCATATTGCTGTACCGTGTGTCTGTGTGTGTGCACTTTGTATGTTGGTGTTCGTGTGTACGTCACGCATTAGTTGCTCTGGTATGCGAGCAAATACTGTAAACCTCGCGTGACGTGCATTCGAAGTAGAGTTCTGGCCAAATCTGGCTTGAACGAATTGCATCACACGCGCGCTTTTTCTCTGTACGTGTATGGGGTAATGGGGTGGTCGGTAATTGTAACGCAGCATCACTTGCTTTCCAATATACCATTGTCCGTCAACCCACAATTAGGTAGGTGAGGTAAAATGTATACATAACGAATGGTTGGTTGCTCAACGCAGTGGTTTTATCAGTGCACACAAACACACACACACTTGCGCGAGCTTTAAACACCCACAATAATTGATAATGCAAACATCCAGTTAGTATACATATTACTTGTATATGTAGATCTCGACGCTCTGTATACACGTCGTGTTGACGATGTTCAACCTGAGGTGTATATTATATAGATTATACATTGAACTATAGAGTGAACTATTCGTCTTGATTTGTGTGCGGACGGCGATGTGCTGTGATGCTTCAATTGCGACAAAAATAGTTCAAACATTCTGCGCTTACATGTCGCCGTTTAGCTAATGAGTATGCGTATATATGTTAGTGTGACTGCAGACGAATGCGGTATGAAAGGGGTTAGTAAGTCAGAGAGTGGCTAATTTTAAAAATGTCTACTTGCACAATGCACATGCAGATGCATGTACTATACACATCAGTGCATATTTACACGAAACACTCTCATCGACGAGCACACGCTTGCGCACATTGTCCGTATAAATAGCACTAACAATCAATAATTTAACGACCGTTTTGTGTGGGCGTCCACCACAGCAGTGTTGAGTAACGACGACGATGTGTTTATATATTGATGGCGACAAATTGAGCGGGCCACGACGGTTTGCCCGGGCGGACTTGACAATTATACACAGACGACTATACTTTTTGTTTATTAGGGGAAAAGCAACCGTCGTGTGCATTCACTATGTAGTATACTGTCTTTGTTATTGAATGTGGAAATCCGTTCTCCTTGCTCACACGCCTTCATTCCGACTCGCTCTTCCTGGATTCATTGTGTGTCAGCGCATAATGTACATACACATATATGGGCACAGCGCTCTCCTTTCGGGTACATAAGGAACATTCGCATGAAATACGGTGACCTAGTTCTGCATTTTCACTGCGCGTTCGTGTGTTAGTGATTGATGTGTTTCGAGATACATGCAGCTGAAATCATACATTGCATGTTATACACCTTTTGTTGCAACATGCTAATTTTCAGTTATCAAGTCTTGAAATTGAAATATTATACACAAACATTCAGTTGCATTGAGTTCTGGCATTGCCAGTCAGATGTGGCGCAATTCAAATGAAATCTGTTCCGTGTCGGGTATGTCGACGAATTTCTTGCAGTCACTGCACGAAAATAAACAACACGGCTGTTTTCACCATTTTTCTATTATTTTCCGTATCCTTTGCGGCAGTGATTTTCACATCAAATCGGCCGGACGTCGCGAAGCGGTCCCAAATACACCACACATCACATCACTGCTGTCACTTCGCCGTTGAGCGCCTTAGAGCGCGCCAGCAGCAGCAGCCGCCAACATGCATATCGAGATTCAGGTGGCACTGAATTTCGTCATCTCCTACCTGTACAACAAGCTGCCGCGGCGACGCGTCAATCTATTCGGCGAGGAGCTGGAGAAGGCCCTCAAGGAGCGCTTCCAGGGTCACTGGTATCCGGAGAAACCGTTCAAGGTATTACAAGGACCATGGGCGATAAGGACAACCTTGACAGACATATGTACAGAATATAGAAATAGAGTTGCAAGTTGCAACCATTCTAGTTTTGTACGCAACATGCATTGAGTTCGGTATGATGACTAAAAGATATGATACGAACAGCTAAATAGACAAAGCCGTTTGAATGAACATGTACTCTAAATAACCACATGCGATGCTAAGGGGATGGCACTAATGGCACTACGGAGATCGTATCCGTATACAAATTATTTTCAGTTAGAACATTTTCGATTTTTCGAAAAGAAAGTGTATTCTATAAAACTTTGTATTGGTAATAATGTTAAGAACTTGTTTTGTCAGGTCGGGCGGCATATAAGAATAATCATACACATATTTGAAAGATTTGGGAAAGATTTTATGAATAATTGGTTCAACATTCTCTAATTCCCATTATTTTGACGCAGGGCTCGGCGTTTCGGTGCCTGAAGACCAGCGAACCGACGGACGCCGTCTTAGATCGGGCTGCCCGCGAATCGGGCGTGCCGATTGTCGACATCCTGGAGAATCTGCCTGGCGAGCTGGCCGTGTGGGTTGATCCGGGTGAGGTGTCCTATCGCATCGGCGAGAAGAATGCAGTCAAGGTGCGTGTTGTCGATATTATGTACATACAGAATTGCTTCAACTTGATATACCAAATACCAAGAACATGTTCACGTTGAGGACTTGTTATCTAGAGCGTGTAAGCGAAAGCATTTAAAGCTTTATGCGAAATGTATGTTTTATAAGTTACTGAAAACGGTTTCGGTCATTAATGTAATGAACGTAACCATTAGATAATTTCTCATACGTTAGTTGACAGAAGAGGTGCTAGATGATTCAACTACGCCAAGACTAAAACGTCACTGTTGCGAATATGTTTGCGACCACTGTCGAGCTAGAATTGAGCTTTGCGCTGACGCTAGCATATTCACCTGTAGAATCAGTGACGCGATACTAGCCGGCCCACGCCAACAGTCATTAATTTGTATTTTTCAAAATAACTACTCTGCCGTGATCGTTGAAAGGTCAGACAACTAATGTCTTTCTTTTTACTTCATTTTTCTTTCCTTCGGTTCGGTTTCCAGATTCTGTACTCGGAGCTGAATAACGCAATGCAGCAGCACTCCCTCGCAAATGACGTCGACGAACAGCACACAGCCGACGACGACCGAGAGGTCACCAAGACATTCAATCCGGAGGCGCCCTGCTTCCGGCCTATCGATGCTGTCGGCCAGTCGTTTGGCGCGCTGAGTCTAAGTCCGAGGCGTCCCACTTCATCGCCGACGCCGCCGCAGCCACAACAACCGTTTGGTGGTGCCGCATCTCCGTGCTCCAACGGCGGCACCGGCACCGGTAACACCAACGGCAGCAGCGGCGCCGCCATAGCCATCGGTAGCTATCCGAGTGCTGCCTCGGTCGTCGGTCACTCGCCCAGCGGCGGACACTCGCTCCAGAATGCGCACCTGAGTGGTGGAAATGGTGGATTCGCCCAACTGTCGCCGCACATGCATCTGCAGCAGCCGCAGCAGCAGCAGCAGCATCAACTTCTACCCCATCCCAATCAGCATCCGCACCACATGTCGCATGGCGGCGGCCTCCATAGCGGCCATAAACAGCAGCAGCAAGCCGGCGGTTCGGGCGGACACAACAACAACGCTTTGCTGAACGGCGGTGGCCAGCTGGCCAATGGCGGTGGTGCGAATGCTGCCGGCAAGGGCGGAATGGGTGCCGCCACCAGTCCGGTGGCGCCGGTTGCAGCTGGTGGTGGTGGCGGCGGCGGAGGCGGTACGCCGGCTTTTCTGCCGCGCTCCCAGGTGCCGCTGACCTTCACGACAGCCACGTTTGCGCAAACGAAGTTCGGCAGTACGAAGCTGAAGACCAGCTCGAAGAGGGCGAATAGGTAGGCGAAAAGGATGCGAGAGGCGTTGTTTTTTCGGTTGCATATATAGTTGCGGACAGAGTATTAGAGGCACGTGATTACGTGATAGCAATAGTTTCATAAGCCAAGTCAAAGATAGAGCCTAAAAAAACTGAAGACCAGCTTGAAGAGGGCGAATAGGTTGGCGAAAAGGATGCGAGAGGCGTTGTTATTTCGGTTGCATATATAGTTGCGGACAGAGTATTAGAGGCACGTGATTACGTGATAGCAACAGTTTCATAGCCAAGTCAAAGATATAGCCTACATGGAGAAGAAATGTGCATGAATATTGAAAAATGTACAGTACGGACATAGTTTGATAAAGGCTTCAACATGGTTATTTTAAAAATATTTTATTAGTAACTAGCCGATATGCGGCCAGCGTGTAACCGAAGAGTCGTGTATCTGAAGAGACGATCGAAAGTCATCAATATTTCATTCAATTTAAAAAAAACTACTATTTGAACATGCTCTGTGTGAATATAACCACAAATGCTCAATTTCAGGGAATTTGTAATAGTTCTACAAGCATCGATGAACAACGCGAAATTCTGCCAAAAACAGTCAATTTCGTGAAATACGAAAGCGTCACCTATCGCTCAATAGTAAAACTTTTCTTCGATCATGCTCTGTGTTAATATCTACAAACATGCAACATTTAAGAGAATTCGTAATAGCCAGTTCTTCTTGGTTCGATGTCCAACTCCAAAATCTGCCTAAAAACACACCTTTTCGTGAAATACGAAAGCGCCACCTATCGCACAATAGCGAATGTACTCTATTGACATCCGCTGGGTGATTACGAACACAAATGCACAATTTCCATTCTCGTTCCATCCTTCTAGAAGGAAGGATGCGCTTGTGCTTGTGTGCTTAGTCGTTGTTCGCTTGTTTGGTACAACAACCTAACACATTTGTGCAAGCCATCCTTTCTCTTGGCTATAACGGGAGTCGAATACCCCAAACGACTTTAAGATTTGTGTCTGGTCAGATGATCTTCACGACCGACCAAAAAAACGAGGAAATCAGTAGAGCAGTAAGCTCTCTGACTACTCAACCTAATATAAAAAAGCACAATTTCATTAAAACTGTCGGGTAGTTTCCGAGTCCCTAGGTACCGAACAGAAAAAGTTACTTGATTTTATATATAGATACATTAACCAAACTCAATCACACATATTTTCGGCACACTTCAATGAAATTTTCTAGAGAAGGAAGACTTAATTATTTCGCGATATATAAATGATCGACCCTACAATTCACGCTGAACATAGGACTAGAGCTTCTCAATCGGATTGAGGTCTGATTTTCGAACTAGCCATTGTATAATGCCGACGGTAGTCTCCTGAATGTTGTTTTTAACTGTTCGTGCAGTGCGCTTGTTGTCGTGCTGTAACATCTTTCCGTCATGCATTTTGAATTTGCTCCATGTTTTGAGATAGATAGTCAGTCATATTATTGCGTAGCCTAGATAAACAATTTTAATCTGATTGCATATATATCAATTCATCCACACGTCGTCCAGTAACATGCTCACCGCTCTGTCGATACCGCGCAGTCGTATGTCGCCAACCGAATTCTCCAACTACATCAAACAGCGTGCCGTTCTGCAACATCAACAGCATATTCCGCATCCGCCCCACCTAGGTAGCCACCACGTTGCCCACCACAACAACAACAATCACCACCATAGCAACATCCACCACAACAACAACAACACCAACCAGCACAGCATCGCTGCTGGCAATGGCTTGTCCAGCAACACACTCCTGGGCGCCAATCTCCATCACCATCATCATCATCATCACCACCATCAGCAGCAGCAGCAGCAGCAGCAACAGCACCATCAACACAACCATCATCAGCAGCAGCAGCATGTCCAACATCAGCACCATAATCATCACGGCGGTCTCGGTCCTGTGGGCAGCGTTTCGCCGTCGCGCTCAATTTCACCGAATCCGCAGGCGAACGGTGGCGGAGCTGGCTCATCGGCTGGCCAGCTTCTCAGCGCCACAGGTGGCAGCGGCGGAGGCGGATGCTCTCCGGATCCGTTCTACTTTGGCAACAACGGTGGCGCCAATTTGGCCAACCCCAGCACCATCAGTCCGATGTCGATGTATCCGCCGTTTGGAGGATCGGCGGCGGCGGCGACCGTTCGCACTCATCCTAAGAGCGGTGCTGGTCTGCTGGCCGGACTGCCGGTCGCGAATGTTACCGCAACCGACGACGGTGCCGCCAGCATGTTCGGACATCAGAAGAATGGTGGCCATCTGTTGTCGCCACTGCTGTCTGGCGGAGGACTCTCGCCGGGCCAATCCGTGTCCGCCTCGGTACAGGTCACGGGCGCCGTGTCGTACGCCTCGATGGCTGCCAGCCACGGCTTGCTGGCTGCTGTCGGTTCCAATAACAACAACAACAACACAGCTAACAACGCCGCTAACAACGCCGGCAACGGATCGGAGGTGAATGGAATTGGCAGCGGAGGAGACCATCAGAGCAGCGGCGCTGCGGCTGCAGCGGCCGATTCCTCGCCGTCGTCATTGTCCTCTGGTTCGTCGGCGTCATCGTCCGGCGACAGTTCGCCGGCTGTCAATGGCGACGGCGGCGGCGGCAACGCAACCGTTTCGGCCAATGGCAACGGCAAAATGCTGGACGGTCTGAACTCATTCTATACGAAAACCGGCGGCAGTGGCCCGTATCAGCATTTACTGGTAGCCAATTAGAAGGATAGATGATTATGGCGCATGGATGGCCCAACAACAACAACAACCAAAACCACAGCTACACACTAAAAACATGAAACAAATTTTCTACAGATACTACAGAGACAGGGTAAACACATACTTGACAAAACACACACACATACACATACACACACACACATGCGAACATGCCAGCTTCACACACGCATTCACAAGCAATCACTCACACACACACACTAATATGCAAAATGATCATGGCACAAAACGCACAATTCCGGCAAGCATCCCCTAAACCATCCCCACGAACCATGCGGCAGATGAGATTAGTTTTTTGTACGCTGACAAACACATACGGATATAGCAATTAGTTCAATCGATCTTTCATTGAATCCATATGATGATGTTCAAACTCTTTCACATAATAGAAAACATACGACACTCATAATTATCAAATGAATGAACGATATATGGCATGTGAGCATAATAATATAGGGTGATGATGGTACGCGCATGCAAACGAGAACGATTTTTTCATAAATTTATACATAGTGTAATGCATCAATATTACAAACCACATACATGATACAAAATCAGATGACATATATACATTATTTTCACGTTGTTGGTGAGGGTGAGTGACACATTCAACTCTATGTAAACTATATATTTAAAACGACACACACAGGATTAGATGCCCACCAAAAAAGGAAAGGAATGGATATTCTATGTCAGACACTCCCTTACACACATACACACTACGACAAAACCAAACTTGGTACGTTTAATAAATACTTTGAGATGTATACATATAATAACTTACTATGACAAACACAAAATTATATAATCTATATATAATATAAATATTTAAACGTTAATATATTATATATTTCATACAAAACAAATATGAAGCAAAACAGCCGGTTCGCATCGCAAAATGATTAAATTTCGAACGATCTCAACCAACAAGGAAGAGGTCGATCAGAATGGCAAATAAGACAGGAATCCGACCGACTATTTCTACTCTCGACCTTCATTTTTCATAGGCAATGTGATTGTCAAAACACGAAACAAATATAAACAACAAGGGCAATACCATAGAACACACTCTCACATATACCTTACATTCAATATAAATCATTATATATCACATAAATCTACATAATAACATAAACACGACCATTTATACAAACATTATTACTACACACACAAACACGAATACATGTATTATATTACTATTGTCGATGAGATAATGAAAATTTTATAACAAATATAATAATATTACATTACTAGTACAATTTTGTTAATTATTCTGTTTTGTTACATGCAAATTATAAATATATAAAATTCTAACAAAATATGGCGTTGTTTCAAATATATATTTATTTATAAAATATATAAATATACTTTTTTATTTAATCTATGAATTAGAACTGCAAATTACACAATTTGGAATTTTGGTTGGTGTGTATCAACGCAGATATTCATACTGAACGACACTTACAAACACTATTGCAAACAAAACGCTAATATCTTGATATAAATGTGTCATTGAATAATTAAATAAAATGTCTCATAGAAAAAACATACATCTGTAAATTGAATAAATTTGCTACAAATCACACCTACATTTTAGAAGAAAGACATTATTAATTTCTATGGTAACCAGATAATGTCGAACAATGCTTTTGTTATATTGCGAATGTTACTCTCAATAATATTTGGATATAGTTTTTTTGTAATTATGCCAACCGGATTACCATAATGATTAAAACATGTATCTATTTGAGACTACGTTTTGAATGAGGAGCTATAATACAATTTGGGATGTCCAATAATACAGTTTTGTTTTGTTACAGAAAACATGTGTTGGACATGTTTTTAACTATATAATCCGGGTATAATCATTATTTATGTGTGTGTGTTTCTGTTCGACATATGGGTACCAAATCAAGTCTACTGCTTCGAACTCCAAAATATGTGTCATAAAAATACACAAATCCATTTTACATCTTAGCGATAAATACTTTTAGAAATTCTATGTGTACACAGTTGTATCAAATGTTAATAATAATATTATAGATCATTTGATAATATGATGAATAATAAGGTTGTAAATATTTTGAAATTTATAAATACACCCAATCAACGTGATACAAATATTTTTGTACCGTTAACAAATTCACGCATCAGTTATCCGTCGAGATAACACTTCAATGATAAAATATATTCGTAGTGAACTTGGCATAAATCATTTCAATCTACATATGATTTTCCGATGTCGGTATAAATAAAACAAATTGTTAAACTATTCCCATTTGAAGAATTGTTTAATTTTGGTTTAGGTTCAGCTATTTATTTTTCTTACAACCCCTTACAACCCACAAGTTAGTGCCAAATATTCTATCGAAATTATAAAGTAATATAAAAAGATTCCCGCCGCTATATTCATAACTCGTATTATTTTTGTGGTAGACATTTTTGACACGACATAACACAGTGAATAATAACAAATAGATAATACACACGAACAGCAATATGTACATATCAATTTTAAACAAAAATTATTACAAAAAAACAACAACTATGCGAGAAAGAGTAGATAACTATTATTTTAGATACAAAAGATAACAAACCACATTCGTATAGTACATAAAATAGGTGTTTGTTCACTCAATCAACTGTAAAATAAACTTAAACCTAAATCCAAGCCGTACACAAATGTATAAGATACAAGTTTGAATTATATTATATTTTACATATTACTCAAGCATTATAAACATTCCTACTACTATAAGTAGTATTGTGAACAATATGCATACGTAACAAAATGCGTTATCAACAACATACCGGTAACGAACACACGGGGAACAAACACACAAGAACATTACTGAAAACAAATAATTTTCTTTGTGTTTACCTATTATTAGAAATCGATGGATTTTCTTCAATTCGAAATTATTAAATGAGAGCATGTATTAAAACTAAGGAACAACAAAATGAACGATTTTCATGAAAATTAGAAATATATTCCATATCTTGTTTGAAACGTATTGATTTTAGAATTTTGTCAAAAGAAAAATTATAAATCATCTTGCTTGTTTTGGAGGGAAATATGATTCATATTTTATATCATGTTGAACTAATGATATCGGTAAATTTTGCATTCAGCGTTGACACAAATTTCAAAAGGTTTTACATATTGATTTGTTATGCGCAATAAATGTACATGTTCATGATTATAATAAATATACCATAATAATAAATAGTATTTCATATGTGAAGTATGTACATATGTACTTAGGAATCGTTTTTAATTCCTACCGTTTAATAAATGATAAAAAGTGCTATAGATCTGTTTCTAAGTATGTTATACTACTCTACATTATTCAAGTTGGCCATCTTGCTTGGTAGACTCCACGATCAACTTAGAAGTGCTGTAACATTTTA
>JANTBZ010101415.1:0-39836 GCA_024741255.1 Exechia fusca | reverse complement strand
TCGATGACAATTTTTTATTCCTCCTTCGAAAGACGACACTTCCGGAAAATGTTATCGATTTGCTGGTGGTGGCACCAGAACACCGATTTTCCCGGGTCTTATTTCTTTCGTGACCTTTTCAGCTGGTATAGAACGAAAGAAAATATCAATTGAATCTTTTCCAGATTTCGAGGCCCCTCCCTATATTCACCGCTTGCATTTTCCCTCCCGACTACGTTCCTGATTCGTACCGTACCACCGTACCGCCAGCCACATACCAGTCAAGCGCAGCTTTGCGGAATAGCCAACGCGAAACATGCCAAACACGCACGCACGGCATAGCGATGCGCGATACCCATCTCTTTGCGTTGCCATTAAATAAACTCAAGGAAGATTCGTGCGCGCGACATTGGACGACGCACGGCGCGTGTGTCGTAGTCGTCTGGCGAATGGGCGAACGGTGCACGGTAAATGCTGGTGACACAAGACGACGACGACGACTCGGAAGAAGAAGCTCAGGGCACAAGCGCACGCGTGGAGCAAACAAATCCGCACTATCGCGTAAGAGCGCTCTCGTCGCGGAAATACACACATTCCCCACGTATATGGCGGGACTCTTTGTGTGGACAATCGCACTGCACTGCACAGCATGTACACAAGAACCATCACTTCCACGCGTGCCGAACGACGAGTACAGCGAGCTTTGTGTCGTAAACAACCCCAGAGCAGAGCAGTTGCAGTTGCAGAGTTGCGGGGTCCAAATGAGATGCCATTTAAAGGGATTGAAATGAGCTGATTTGGCGCGGCTTTATACTGGACGGTTGGAGCACGTTATTATATTACAATTCCTTATTTGTTAATTGTAAGAGAACGATGGTGTATGTATTTACTTTTGAAATATTCATTCATTGAAGTAGTATATGCCCTTTCAATTTGGTCCAATTTCTACATACAATTTTATGTAACCATTGCATTTCTGAAAAATTACTTGGCCTCTGGGCACTATAATACGTCATTAAATTAGGCATGAGTTCGTGAACTTATCGCTAACAATTTTATATCCCTACCGGAAGTAATCTGCTTATAACAAATATTCTTTCCCACTTTATTGGAGGTGTAACTGATTTGACCATTTTAGATAACATACAAATAAAAATGATAATATTTCAAACATAAACTAGGCAACATGATTCCATTCAAGAGGAACGTTCGGTGACGGTAAATATTTTAATAGATAAGCAGAGCTCAATAAGTCCAAGTCCAAACATAATTTATAATAATTGTTCCAGGAAAGTTGTGTCGTTGATTGACCGAATTGATTCTTTCCGTATTTCTAAGACCCTAGACACCAAGACACACAATACATTTATGAATACATACATATGTCATTTTGATCGAAGCAACATTTGATTAAAAGCATCGTTTTTCGTGTCTATGTAAAACGCTGTTTCTTATAGGCAAATTGGGCCAGATTCAAACCATGTCTTCAGGAAATGTTATCTAGGTTTGGCACCAGCAAATAAAAATAGATCGCGATTTTTCTTGAATATATTCTTGGAAATGCGACCTTCGAACCGACTGTTATTGAATAACGAAATTTGTGTTAGGTATAGCCGGTAAATTTTAGAATAATCCTACAAAAGAAGGTCATATGTTCCTTACGAATATGCAGCTCTATATCGCTTGCGATTTCATATGCAAATCCTGATATAAGGGTTCCTATGTTGACTTATAGCTGCCATTGTGTGAACAATAATATTTCCGTCCAGCGTATTCCATTTCCTGCACCATCGCCAACATAGTGAAGAACACAGGTTTCACTAAAATATACATTACCAATTATCAGGGTCCATTACTTTTATGGCGTGTTTGCGTTTAAGATATGTGAGTCGTACTCGGCACCGTGCTCGCTAACGTCGTCGTAATATATGAGCGGACATAAAAACTAATTTAATTATGTGTTTGCCCTGCGCTCGCTGAGCATAGGCCAAATGAACCAGTACGAAGGAGAGGTGCGCTTTGTGCGTGTGAATGTATGTATGTGCATGTGCGTGCGTATGTCAGAGTTCGCGCGCACGCTCACATGTAAGCCGAGCCCAACCGCCGACGACGTCGCAGACGCCACCCTTGACATAATGCGATAAGAATGTAAATTATTCCGTGCCATTAACAATAACCAGGAGCATTGATGTTTTTGTCTTGTACATAGTTTAGTTATCGCATGCGGCTGGGGGGCTCAAGGCGGCAGACTGCCGCAGTCGACGACGACGACGACGACAGCGCGACGTCGTCTCTAATGGAGTTTTTAATTACACACATTTGTTTCCCGCGCAAGCGTGCGCGCGCTTTTGCGCCTTACTACGGCCGACTGAGCCCCAAAGAGTTGTGTATACTTTCTCTGCGCTCTGCGTGTGCCCGAGAACTGCGTGCGTGGCTGCGTGGCTGAAGAAATGCACATACGGAAGTCACACGCGAAATTAACGTCTCCGCACAGTCCGAATGTGCAATGCATTAAATGGTCTTACTGTGTGTGATTGTATGTTGGTTCGCCGAATGGCATATATCGTGCCCGCGCGCCCATTAGGCCTCGCATCGGGCGCCTCATTAATGTGTCGGGGTTGTTGATGTGCTGTTGTTGTGGAAATAGTTTTGGGAAATTGTGCCGTTCGTCGCGCATTCATAACAATACAAGGTTTATACCTATAACCTTTTATATTCTTCTATGTAGGCTATAGATCGTTGAAGAGTCGTTGAAACATAAGACAAATACATTATTTAATAGTTGCATATCTGGGAACAATATGCAATCAATTCATTCGTCAATATTTGTAACAAAAGACTTCAATTTTCTCTGGAAAGATATCATGTTTGGTGTCTGAATATACATGTTGCTTTCTTTGCGATATTCCGATAGCCTGGGACCGGTTATGCTAATCTAAGTAAGCGTATAAAACATTCAATACATGCCGTGTAGAAAATGGTTAAAACCTGAAACGGTGTCTATCATTTTGTGTCTTCTGAGTGGTGCAGGCGATAGAGTGCTTGCCTCACGAGCGGGAGGTCCCGGTCCCGGGTTCAAATCGCGGGAGTGAGTGAACGTTTTTGGGGTTTTCTCCACACGATGATCCACAGGAAGGATGTTAAAAGTTGCCCAGGGTAACTCTTTAGAGCGATGTGCTAACCAACATGTCATCAACATGTTACGAAGCCTTGTTACTCTTCAAATACAAGTAGAGTATACAAGGGAGGTCAAGACCTTCGGGTTGTAGCACCAAACATGATTGATGATATCAAAAGGTCGAAATTACAATACGTTTGCTCATTTATTGCTAATTTGTTGCACGTTGCAAGTTACAACTCAGTTCATAATAGACCAAAGTTCGATATTTAGTATAACAATATTTTATGAATTTATGAAATGGGCGATTTTCTACATTATCATCTCTGCCTGGGAATGACCTCACATAGGAAAAATATAATTGATTACGGTAATGTTAATAATAATTTCGATCCACGTCAGGATTTAGAGGTTTTTGAACCGAAAAAGGTCCAGGTCCCAAAACAAGTGGAAGTAATATTGGTGTTTATATGTAACGTATACATCTCACCAATAGCCTCAATAGCCTCGTTCAAGTGAAAAGTTATAGACACTATTTCAAACACGCAATCCAGATATTTTTATTGGGAGTTGAATCGAAAATTTGTCCCATAAAAGAATACGTGTACCGTTCTCAGTATGAAGGACATCACTTTTTACTGGATTGACCTAGAACAATGTGAGGATATTGTTTCCCTCTAATATACATTTTTTGTACATGGAGAGGAGGGAGGAGTTGTGTCCACTTGAGTGGACACGAGCACCAAGCCACAAATCTGGGCCCACTATGCTATGCTCCCTTTATACACGACAGCGTTGCTTTGGCTGAGCTTTTTTGCTGCGTGATTGTTTTTGACCCATATCGAGTTTCACGTTATATGCATTAGACGAGGCGTTTAACGCAGGTGTCGAATCGCAATTTCACGTGTATGTGTATAGCTAGCCTCTATTTTTATCATACTGATTCGCTTTCGCAAAGGAGAGAAGCTCCTACCGAAAGTCCAAAGTTCAAAGCTCAATCAAAGCCATTCAATGTGAATGTGCTTCGGCTGGTTTCGAACCCCGGACCTCCCGCACCGTGTAGTCGCACTGTGTTACCACTTTGCTATACGGCTCGCTTGTATGGCCTAAGAGTTGAGAAATAATCACACAATTACACGAAAAAATTCTATTTTTTTTAATGAATATTTCATTGTAGAATTATGGGAAATAGGATTTCCCATTAAAAGCTCGAATATTCAAGACACAATACACAACATGGAAATCATTAAAAAAAGATATAATTTTACAACTTTTTAGCTTTTAAATAAAAGATGCTCCAAAATTAAGTTTCTCATCTTAATTTTGGAGCATCTTTTATTTCAAGACTTTCTGGTTGAATGCCAAAATTCAAAGAACATTCTCCGATTCCAAAAATATTTTAGAGGCGTGTTTTAGGATTTATTTTGGCACTTTTGCGAGGTCCGGCCTCAGGATCAGACAAAAAATGCAAAAAATACTCGCAAATATACAACAATTATAACATATCACATAATCCATATAACCATCTAAGCCACGTAATTGAATACCGAAACAAGCTCTATGTTCAATGTTTTCCGTTCCATTACTCCATACCGAAATAACCCCTCATGTTACATAACGGTCAATTAATTTATAAATGTCGAAACAATAACTGTTGTCCGGACGATTGACTAATTATGAATTCAATTCATTGTCTACATTGCAGACCGCCGCTGCTGCACATGAAGAGTTCTACATTCACTCTATATGTGTCCCTTTACCGTACGCCCATCGCTTTCTATCTCCTCCTTCTTCCCTCGCTTCATCTACCCCAACCGTCCAAACATCCGTGCCGTCTTACGAGAGAAATTCAACGACGTCAACGAAATTTCAGCCGATATTACTTCTCCACCGGACACGATCAGCCGTTCCACGACTCTGAAGAAGCGAGACAGTGACATTGGTTCGCACAGAAGCGTTTCGACAATCTTTGTGCGAAATAATTTCAATGCACATTCGACACAACAGATATCTTCAAATTTGTTGTACGAACTTCTGTCCTTCAGAAAAAACGAACATCTAAATTATTCAACATTTTTACTTGCAAACTGCTCGGCAGTTAATATACATAAAACACAAATTTTCTATATGCCACTGGGTTTGGGATGACGAAATGAGACCGCAAATTGATAACCGGTATTGGATACTTTTCGTCGTCTACATCGTCGTGATCATACAATGTAAGTTGCTATTTAAAATTAATTAGATTCATTTATGGAACATTATGCTCAAAAGTACGATTCCATATTTCTAAATTACAATTCTATATCTACATATTAGGAGTTGGAACTAGTTTTAAAAGGTTTCTTAAGACAGGACTTAACACACCATAATATATATTAAAGATTGTCAGTCATCTTGCGCAATTGTGAACAACATACATACATTCCATGAACATTAAATATGTCGAATTTCGTTCCGAATTAATGCAGTTTGCGAGAAACATTATAGTTCTGCTGCTGCTTCTGCTGCGAGTCGTTCGTTGCTCGATGAAGCTCACGGGGTTATACACCATTGATTTAAATATATGAGTACTGTTTTCGACGCTTTCGCGGTTAGCCGGTCGCTTCCGTCCATGACAGCCGAAAAAGTTCGAAGTAGAATTGAAGGCTTATTCAACCAAGATTCGTGTCAAACACTCCATGTAGTGGCTAGCGATCAAAAATACTTTGAAAATTCGAATTTGAACCACGTTTGCACAATAAAACCTCAAATTACGAAAACAAAAAAGTATAACTAATTCCAACACCTAATAGTTGTAGCTAAAATTGGGAATGTGACTTTTTAGTCTTTTGGACTCAACATTATTGTTCACGTCAATCGCCGAGTATATGATTTGACATTATTCTCCAAAAATGTACGGTTGAGTTACCTATCCTAGTGGTATTCACAAATGATTCAAAAGAATACAATTGTTCATTTCAATCAGGCAATATCGCTGTCGGCCTGCGTCGCAGCAACGACGACGACGCTGCAACAAATATGTATGTCGAACATCTCTATATCGGGCACCAAAAAAATGATGACGATTCGTTCAGAGTGATGAAACACCACGAACAAACGGGCATTGATGAGCTCGACGTAACCGTGGCAGCACACAATGTACAAGCTCATCAACATACACAGCAGCCCAAAACTACAGCCGCACTGCAATATTTTGCTAATATGAAACGTCATGCCAAATTAGCGCAAGCAGCACACCGTAATCAAAAATTCTGGCCACCTGCCAGCGACTCAGTTGAAGGTGGCGGTGATAAGGAATTCCACCTAGACGGTTTGGAGCCGAATGACTATGGAGTGGTCAACCGAATGCCGACAGACGCAACAAGCCGCTCACGTCGCGATACACCGTCACAACGGCCGCCGACACACTCACATGCAGTTACGGACACGGCAGCAGACATTCCAAATATCATTAACAGCAGTACACACGTTATGAAAGACGTTGATCGAGATAGATTCGATAATAAAGTCAATGCTCAACAACCGTCACATATGGAAATGTCACCATCGTTGTCGTTTATACCAGAAGTTCGACCGAACCGCACAAGTACCCAACCACCTAATCAACCAGCCACCAAACAGGATCAGAGTACATACCCCGAATTACCATCATCGCCGTTAAAACGACCCCAACATCCGCAGTCAAGCGCTACTGCTGTCGCAGACGCATCACAGAACATCGATTTGCAACAACTAAGTTATGAAAAGATTGACACTTCTTCAGACATCAATTTCGCCTCGTCGACGAGTGCATCAGTTGCAGCGTCAGTCGGTTTCAAAAGGTAATAACATAACCCAATTACTTGAATACATCAAGAACGTTGTATCACATTCAGTTGATAGCGCTGATCGAACTGGTGATTCTAGGTGCCAAATTTAGATATGTTTTTCAACGAGTTTGTGTATAAGTGACAGCCCATCTGATCAAACTATAGGTATATAACATCATGATCATCGATTAGATACTGCATTGAAACACGGAAATTCTTTCAGACTCATTTCTTTGTTCCACCCTTAGAATCAATAGTTCAAGCCACAAGTAACTTGTTTTTCTATCTTGGCAGAACATATAATAATGTGTGTCGAATTACAATTAAGGAAACAATAAAATTAATATTTTCGTTGTATTCCTTCAAATGCTTGCTCAAATACACACAGTTCGTCGACCGATCAATCGCTCGGGACGCCACAGGGTACATTGTTCGAAGATGACACGATCATTGCTGACATGAGCATTCGCAACTATGCCTTAGGAATCGGCAGCATCGACGACATCGACGAAATCAATGACATTCATTCCAATGAACAAATTATCATTCTGTCGAGCGGTGATGCTGGCGCTTCTGAATCGGTTAGTGTGTCCGGCAGAGATGCCGGAGCGTCGGTCTCCGCAGCGGTGAACCCAACGTCAATGCGGCGTCGCAGTGCTGCTGCTGCAGCTGTTGCCATTGGCGCGGCTGTTTCTGAAACTACACACGACACTGACGATGAGCCCAAATTATTGCCGTTGCGCCCGATCATCCGTGGACCGTACGACGATGAAGAGTCGGCCGTGCATCCAGGCGATCTGTTAGTTGTGTACACCGAACCGCACACCGAGGTGCAGCTGAACTGCGATGTGGATCTGGATGTCGTACGATCGCAGTGGATTAAGGACGGACAGGTAAGAAACGATTAAAATAGTGTAGTGCTTTCGAGATAACATGTTGCAGTTTCCACTCATCACCATCTTGATCTGCACACCGGCAACCGGGGTAGTGTTTTTTTTGTTTTCGTTTGTTGTGGGTATAAAGTCAATTGAACATCACCTCGTTGGCATGAACTAATTGTTTGTTCCATGTTACGTTGAACTTCTCTTTGCTCAGCTCGTGCAAACATCAGACCGAAATTCGCGGCCCACTGATAATCGTTTCATACGAGAGCTGCGCGGTGGTCTGACCATAACAAATGCGATGCTCGAGGACGATGGTAAATGGCTGTGCAAAGCAGAGAATGCCCAAGGCTACGTAGAGAACGCGCGACCTGTCAAGCTAGTAGTATTGGGTGAGCTAATAATGATTTTCAGGCATCTTGAGCAACAATATAACAAATGATTTGATTTGTTATCATGTTTACTTTGAAATTTGCGTTATTAGATCGACCTAAAGCGCCGTATTTGCTGATCGATTCGAGGCGCTTAGACGCGGGAAATATTTTTGTGCCTGTCAAAGAAAATTCGGAGCTGACGTTGGCATGTATCACTGAAGGCGGCAATCCTAGGCCATCGATATCGTGGGAAGTGCTGCTCAGTCCGGGCGTGGACAGGCATACACAGAAGTCCGTCGCCGAAACTCTTGAACTGCAGGAGATACGCAATGAAAAGGTATTGTAGTCTAGCTAGTTGGCATTCACAATCGATGCGAATGATTTTATTATGCTTTGCAGGATAAGGGCGGTGTGAAAAGTGAGGCCAAACTATCGGCCGTCTATCGAGCACACCATAATGCTCGGATCCTGTGCGTTATGGAGCATCCAACTCTGAAGACCCGTCTCAATGCGTCCATCTTGCTCGACGTACAATGTAAGTAATGTAGTTAGAGTCATGCATTCAACACTTCTTCACGCGTCGTCTGTGTGCTAAGTCGGTTGAGTTTCATTTCACAAAGGAAGTATGTCACATGTTACCTAAAATTTAGATCGATTCACTAGCATAATGGTATCTGTCGTACCCAAATTGGTTACCATGCACTGCTGAATAATCCTGTTAATATCCTGCTTACTAATGTATATAAGGTGCTTATGTTCATTGGAACGTGCGATCATCCTGGTTGAATCAAGCACCAGTCATTTGATTCTAAAGAACATTACATCACATCACATCAAGAACATTACATCATATGTAACATTATTAATATGATTCGTATGGACAATACATGTTGATAACGTACAATGCAGATACTCCATCGTTTGCTATTTCCCGTACACCTGGTTTCGGATATCCGTTGCGCGAGGGGCTTGAGGTTTCGTTGAAATGTGATGTGGACTCCAACCCACCAAGCACACCAATGTGGCAAAAGGATGCCGGTGACAGCCCAGTATGTATATACATGAATTATCTGCAAAGAATGTATAGATCTAATTCGACGTGTTGTTCTGCCATACGTGCTTTGCCAGGTGCCGCAAACTGGTGATGGGTATTTGAATTTTTCATCGATTCGACGCGAAAATTCTGGCTGGTACAAATGTTCATCTCGTCACCTGAACTTCCAATATTCAAGCATCGGCTACTATTTAAGCGTTAGATGTGAGTATATGCATAACACTGATACATTTAACTCAATATTTATTTCGAACGTATGAACAGAAAAATCTTAACGTACGAATATTTTCAGACGATTCGGTTGACGTAACTTCAGAGCCATTGGAGCAAGATATCTCGGTTGCTGCATCTCATATCACTCCCAACAAACGACCACAACTGGAAGTACAACTAGGCGGAGCTGTTACTCTTCAGTGTCCTCAAGGTAACATTTTTGGTTTGCTCAACTCTCATCCCCCATTCGAAAAAACGTACGAAACCGTCGTTCAGGGTCAAATTGACCCTGCGTTTAAAAAAAATGTATCGTCAATAAAAACAAAATTTTATTAGAAAAGAATCAAGCTAGCACAAGTCTCGCACACATTAAAATGGTCATGCGTGCGAGCAGCGCAAACATATGGTTCGAATTTGTCGCAGCGCATGCATTTTGTGACATAATACAGGGTGCGCCAACTGTTGATATGTCATGTTAAACTTGAATAACTTTTGATGTGGACAACTTGTCAACATGATGGACACAAAATAGAAAGGAACTAATAAAGATCCTGCGAAAAAAATATTGAACAAGTTGTCCACATCAAAAGTTATTTAAGTTTAACATGCCATATTAACAAGTGGCGCACCCTGTATAATGTGTGCGAGACTTGTGCTAGCTCTATTCTTTTCAAATAAAATGTTGTTTTTATTGATGATGGAAAAAAAATATTAAAATGAAAAAAAAAATATGTATAGATTTTCTGGATATAAATAATAATTGACCCTGAACGGCTGATTCGTATGTTTTGTTTGTGAAGCCCACTAGCGACATCTAACGGCGGTGATGGATATGTTGTTTAGGAAGAGCATTCCAAAAAACATTATAGTCAAAGTATCAGCTCGTATCGATGAACCGTTTAGGGTCTATAACCATTCAAAGTAGGAAAAATCAACAAATAGGGTCTTTTTAGACCCCCAGCGGCGTATGAGAGTTAACAAGCTGCCACAATGTTTTTATTTTATTTTTCCATATTAGTCAGAAGAGCAGAATTGTAATCAATACATAAACAAACCAATATCACAGGATCGCTGGGATGCTGGTCACATCTAGATCCGGTTACGGCCAAATTACGGGGTCTGGGCATTGGCCTGACCACACCTACCGGACAATTCTCGCTAAAGGATGTCGTCTACCAGGATGCCGGAGTCTACAAGTGTATTGGTCAAGGTATAATACCTAACGGCATTGCAAGCAACAACAAAAAGAAAGTCGAAGTTATACACACGGTTGCAGTACAGGTGAAAGGTGAGCAGCTACATACAGTAAATCTTGTCGAAATAGTGTTTGTTTTGAGCAAAATTCACATTTTCCAATGAGAGGAATATTGTCAAGAAGTGGTTATTTGATGATACTTTTCGTATAAATCCTTTCCATGAGACTGCAATGAAATATTATTTGTATACTATTAAATTGTATTGCTTTATACAGTCGTCGGTAGTCGGACTAAAAAAAATGTATTGAATACAAAGAAAAAAAAACCAAGCGAGACACGCGTGGAAGATACGCAATGTTATGCTGGAATAATATACTTTATCCACCATATTTCATTTTCATATAAGATACCATTCCGTATTAACATTGTACAATATGACATTATGTTATGCTGTAGGTGCTCCGACCGTTTCGACGCGCAACAACACTCCAGTAGCCTATGCTGGTGCCCCGCTTCACCTATCTGTCGAATTCTGTGCTAATCCACCGGCTTTTGCAGCGCGCTGGCTGCACGGAGACAGAATCTACACGCCTGGTAATCAATATGGCATCGATGTTCTGGCATATGCGGTGATTGTTAGTATCAAAAATTAATCATTATATGTCTCGTGCGATTTAACATTTTGTGACGTTCGATTGCAGGACCAGCCAACTCCGTTCTGCAAAGAGGCACGTCTGACGTACGTTCACATGCACGAGCGGGTGCCACGTACGTTCCACTTTGTGGTCTCCTCGCCGGGCGGTGTTGCAGAGACGATATTCCATGTTAATTTCACACTTAAACACAAGGTTATGTCCAATTCAGTAGATGATGATGACGAGGAGCTAAGCGAACCAGAGGAAATTCACTTTCCTGTTTTTGGGCGTGGTGCAGCTACGGCGTTGTTTGTTGACTTACCAAATGTCATGATATTGGTAGTAATGCTACTCCAGGTGGCTACGAATTTGCGAATTTGGTGGTGAGGTGTACGTTTGTGAATCTGATTGTATTGCAACCGCTCAACTGATGGAAACAATGGAACGGTATTGAAAAATATGAGAGATGACCGCTGGCTGGAGATCAATTTTCACAACTAGACAAGATGAAATCAAACCAAAATAACACAACATAATATACATATATAGATAATATTGATATCTTTTTTATAAACGTTTATAGTAATGGTGACAAAATTATTCGTTCTACAACGTTATGTTCTGGTTGAAGACAGCTATTATGAAATATACCTATATATATATAATATTCGTTTCAAAATAATACTGGATTCTACTTAATCAGTTATGGTGGGCCACAAATGATTAGCAATGGTATGCAAATCACTACTCTACGGCCTAGTTAACAAAAAAAGAACCGGCTGGAACACAAATAAATTCATTATGCAACACGTTGCAGATCACTAGTTCCCCTGAACACATTGTGCATCAAATGAACAATTCACAGAAAAATCATTCTTGAAAAATGGTTGATTTAACAGTCGAGTCGCAGTCGATTTAACATAACATAAAAATTGTCGATAGAATAAAAATCCTCGAACAAGGTTTTCGCACAATAAAAGTTGCTAAAATCAAACCATAAATTTCAAATTTCCTAATAATTTTCATTATGAAGTTGCTAATCGATTAACTTTTATATATCAACGTTCTAGCCAGATAGATAAGCAAAAACATTGACGTGCCTCTCATGTTGTTGTAACATGAGTTATGTAGAATTATTTCTAGTAGCTGTCTTCACTCATATTTCATTAAATTGCGGAACATGGCAAACGACGAACTAGAATGATCACAATTATGCACAGAATCGAGCCAATCTATAATTGTTCGCAAAATTGGTTTACGCTGCACATTTATTATGATCTAAAATGTGTACAGTGTACTCGAGTTTAAATGAAATACGTATTTTTGTATCGGAGCCGAACAAACAAAAACAAGTATCAAAATATACAAAATGAAAGAAAAACACAAACCAATTCGTTAACATTGAATACAACACCAAGTAGGACCGACGTAACATATAGGTATGTATTATATAATCTAATATTGTAATCGTGGAAGTTTACGCATAAAAGAACCTCATGATTTGTAAATGATTGTAAAATTCTTGCATTTTGTTTCTACACATGTATTGAAGAACCGTTAATTTAAAAAAAACGGCCTAGGTTTGCGTGATTTCCCTTTTATTTTTAACATTTGCATAATGGATATAGATTTATTCAATATAAACATTATAACATGAATGTGCCAATCGAACCATCAAGTTCATATTCATATAGTTCATATTCCTTGAAAACTGCAGAAATGTACAATGTGTAATCATTTTTGGCCCATGTACAACAAAACTAAACCATTGAATGTTCGCCTATCGAAACTAGTATTATCCTGCCCAAAATGTTACTGAAACGATAGGATCCACGCAGATTTGTTCACAGGCTCGCTCTTGTTATGTAACTAATTTCATACTTCAGAATTCATAATACATTTGAAGAAAACAAATCTAGCTCTCGAGAATATTTGATTATAATTAAGAAACAACTACAGAGACTGCTCGTTTTTACAAACAATTATATAATTCTATAAACACCCTTAAAACAATTGAGTATGTATACTTTTGTTATAACTCACTAACTATGCGCCAAAATTACAATAACATTTACTAGAAGTACTGTACTTCTATATCTCAATTCAGCCAAAAGAAAAAACAAATCTTATGATTTTCGTATTCAGGATGCCAGCTTACATTATCAAATGAAGAGAAGCAGGATCCGTGGTACAAGTTGCGATGAGTCTTTTATTTATAGATGGCAACGATTCATGGAAGTTTTCGATTCATATCACATTTTGAACAAACAAAAAACACCAAATTCATTGTCAGACTAACACTATAGGACAACATGTCAAAACGTAGATCAAATTATATAAAATGATTTCACCAGATTCCGCTCCCTTGACCCTTAACCTGCAAAGCATTTTCATGTCATAAGTGTCCAGAAATAATATAAATTACACTATCACATTGATGAAAACCCAACAAAATGCCAAAAGCTGGCGACATTTATTTCTATGGTATTACTATCCTACATGGAAGCGTAGTGAAACAAATATATTTATTGTTGCGTTCTATGTTTAGAGCTAACGGCAACCAAGTTCCACATGTCCACAATATAAGATCAAAAAGTAGAATACATAGTGATGAATCGAGTGATTGGAGCTCAGCTGCCATTCATGTTGTCTTGGCAAATATCTGTGCATAAATATGTATGCTGTATGTAATGGTGTTTTCGTCAGGAACGCTTGAAACGATCTGTAGAAGTACTATAACTTGTTGTTCTATTTAGTTTGTCATTAATATATTGCGAATAATATCATCATAATTTTAATGATGTCACCAATCTGACGGCGATTTTTCGACAATTTTATATCACACCACCTTCGTTTGCTAGTCAAAAAACCAGAACTGGCGACTATCTATCTACCAGGCACTCTACTTTATGTTTATCCGCAAAATGTTTCAAATGCTGCATTAGAAAGATTCGCTGGTACAGTTCGGGCGTTCCTGTTGGCAACCCTTTACATGGCAGATGCAAACAGCCAGGATCACATATTGAACATAACCACTCATCCTTATCAACACTTACGATCAAATATGCATGAGCCTCCTATCGAAGCATATGTAAAAGTATAATTGTATCTCCACATTTTATCCTTACCTGTATACCCGCATGTACCACCTACTACTATCCATTTACTAATAACACTCACAAAATAACACATAAACACACAACCACAGTTTATATTGTAACGTGTCCTTAATATTCATATATAAACACTTATAAACCCAATCCTTTTGTTTTTACATGAATCGAAAACATTGCGTACTGCAATAATAATAATTCACCATTTTTAGTTTTCTCTGTAGCAGTTACTGTCACTGTGCCACGATGAATTACATTCACTCTTCGAGATACTTCATGCCATTATAAAGTTTCAAATAACAAATAAAATCTGATTTTAACAAAATGTATCTATTTGTATATGATTCTATGATTCGGAATAATTGTTTTTCCCATGATTCGATCATCATTCCTATTAAACTGGTTCTGAACATTTTCATATGAGACTGGAGATAAAAATAAACAACACAACAAAAAAGCATTATATAACATAATATCTCTAGAAACAATAATGAGCGTATAACTGTTTCATAAAACACTCATAAAATGTTTCTGAATCCATTTATAAACTGTATACGACTTGTTGAAAGGCCCTGTATATAAATTATTATCCGTCCATTATAAGATCAGTTTGCTTCCGATTTAGTTTGTTGTTTCAATTGTTAATAACCCGTTAACATTAGTAATCGAATACTTTCAAAATATAAACACCAACAATGTAACACATTAACTGTTCTACAATATTTTTTTAGTGTTGATTCTTTTTATATCTATAACTGGTAAATACATATAATAAAATAACCACTTATCCCATTCAGCCATAAATATGTCTAAGCACACATAAGACAACGTGTACAATAAGACGAACCAATGCAAAATGCTAAAATTATATATAAATTATTCATAAACATGAGCAAATATGAAATGCATTTTATGTATTAGGCGAATGTTGTAGATATTTGGATTATGAATATTTTATTTATATCTTGAAATAAACATTTACAACTGATCAAGATCTATCAGAATTGATTTAATAATTAAGTACATATGTACATATTTTAATATGCTTTTATGAATATTGTTATTGAATTTCACTGGATTGTTCTCCATGAAATATTATCATGATGCAAGTTATTTAGTTATTGCAGTGGAACCTCCCTAAGCCGGAAACCTTTCAAAGCTGGACGAAATATCGGTCTCGTGCGATGTTTTTATTATGTAATAGCCGTATTGCTTTCATTCGAATATTGATAAATCAAATATGTACAACTATTGTCTAATATCATAACAATTACGCATGCGAACGCGAAGCACAAGAAGGAACACCAAGTATTTTAAAAATATATACATTGTATCAATAAAGTATAAAAATATGTGAGTATATAGACTAATAAAATATCTACTAATTTCACTTGGACTTACAATAAAAAGACGAGTACTACATATTCAACAATGGAATTACAACATACTGTCAACAAACAAACACATCCAAAACCAACAAACAGGGTGACTAATACTAATTTAGGACCATTCTTCAAATCTTTTGTGACTGTCTTTTATTTGTTGCAGTTATTCCTACCAGCTGTAATTGCGTGGTACTCTCTAAACGCGCAACCACGCTACTAAAATGCTATTCAAAAAGCATTTGCTGCAAAGGTATGACAGAAGGATTTGATGAATTGTCTAATTACAATCCAGCCGCCCTGTGTTATACTTGTATTTGTCAACAATAGCAAAAATCTATCGGAAATGCATCCAAATATTATATGGAACTGGAACTACATTGTCGTGCTGCGATTGACTTCTTATTTGAGTATAATATGTGTAAGTGTGGTTCATGAATGTGTTTTTCAAGGGTTCCACGAGGTTCTTTTCAACTAGCATCCGCGCCAGTATACGGATCATGCCAAATTGCGAACGAACAAAACGAATGTGATCGTGTACTGTCACGTTGTATGCCATCCGCGCTCGCATGAACACCGCTTATACCGGTATTATGCGTGCGTTTTTTGTACAGTGCACAAGGTTCATACGTGAATACAAGTACATACTACATTCACGATCACTCAGGCCAATCGCCCCGAGACTGGATGAAAGTGAAATACGCTCCAATTTTATTCGCACATAGCAGACACATGCACACCTGCTTTTTTGTTTGTTTTCTTAACGTAACAGAGTGCTGTGTTTTGGATGATGATACAATCCTACCGCCAGATACGGTGGATCGAAAAACATGTAAATTCAGACTAGGCAATGTCTCTAAACGTAATTATAGAGTGTATAGGGGAACGGAATAAGGTGTTGTGTTAACACGCAGAGATTTGCCATTTCGAGGAATTCAACTCAAAAAACACCACTACCAGGTTAATAATTGTTCAAACACTTAAATCAAATTGTTGTGGATATGGTTTGATTTCCTTCATTGCCTATAGTGTACGCATTCGGAATAGAGTTTGTCAACATAACACAACATACAACACACAAGTGTCTGTCTCAGACCTAAAAGATATACTTGAACCATCGATACTTTCACCTCACACCCAAATACCGAGCGCCAAATTAAAAACGTGCAATAGCAATATAGTATATTTTATGTAATAGGTTTATACTTTATACAATACTTACTACATACTAGTGATTATTAGTTGAGTATGAATTGGATGCGAGCGAATGATTTAGAGTTTCGATTCATTCATTATGATGACCAACGCTATCTGACTTTAAATATTTCAGATGAAATCTTGAGTTATCCAAATATGTTTTAAAGATAGCGGTTACTCCAGATATCCCAGACATTTCGAATCTAATTTCATTATTTCAAGCAGTTATTCTTAGTGATTTCAATGTCTCCGATGATTTTTCCGATCAGGAAAAGCCCTTTTACATTCACATTTCATATAACCGGTCTTCAACTCACACTGTTAACTGTTGTTATATGTATGTGGGTTGGCAAATGCGATACAATTTGTGTGTGTGTATGTTTGAAGGTGTATGTGTGTGGAGAAGGGGATCAATTTCATTTGGACCAATCTGCAGTTTATACTGTGTTTTTCGCGTAGTCTTCGCGCGGCGCGAATGCTCAATACACCTAAACCTCAAATGACACGATTCCATGTTACCTAACAGATAAAATTCGATTACCAAGATTACACGGATATATTCGAATTACACGGTTTGTTTTGGGAACGATTGATTCGATTGCCAATGTCAATGGATATCATGAAGCAAAGATAAATATAACAAGAAACAAGAATATACTTTATTTCATTATAATTGTGCTATTTTTATCTTATTTATACAATCATATTGCGCAGCTTGACACTTATCCGACTGTTTTAAATCGGACCAATAACTAGAATAACACGGTTTCCTCAGGATCGTCTGTTCCGTGTTATTCGAGGATCAGGTGAATGGTTATTTGCTGTCAACAGTCTGCATGCTGAGACTCGCGCAACGTGATCGTGTTTTGAGCGACTTTCGTCACGCTTGGCGCTGCTCGACATGCGCACACTTTGTCTGCACCGTTGTCGTCGCCTGGACCAGTGTACGCATTACTATTCGTACTGTCACTGCGATCGGAGGTACACACGCAACGTTGCGGTTATTTTTAGACCTACAATGCACAAATAGGACACAACATCGAATTGGTGCTTCGTTCAATTAATCGCGATTTATTTAGTTGATAAACTAGTCAAGTGTGAAATTCGAATTCAATCCAATATAGTTACATAAGCAGTGAGGTAAGTTACCAATAGTTCATACACATCTCTAGACCTTTCTATTTTAATGTTTGTTCCTTTAAATGATTTACAATTTAAATTGAAACGATGAACACAATTTTGCGTTGAAATATATATGAAACACATACTAACCGACAGTATATACGGAGTTTCATGATTTATTTCATTCAGTTTGTAATCGGAATAAAGCACTTCAGACTTACATTCTCACGTTTCATATTAATAATAAACTCCAACAGATATGACAACAATGTTAGGAGTCCGGTCAATGTTGGCTGCACTTGTCAGCATCGGTCTGACTTGCGACACCACCGCCACTAAACCGGCAGGCTATGTGCAGCAACCGAACAGCGGTCAACCAGATGCGCATCCGCCCAGCTACACCTACAAATATGCAGTGCCCAGTAGCGCCAGTGGTGACAGACCGCAGTTATCGAATGCCGGTCAAGGTCACAGCGAGTCGCGCACCGGCGACAACACGCACGGCAACTATTTCGTCAACTTTCCGGACGGCGAAGCACAACAATCCGTGCAATATATTGCTGACGATTGGGGTTATCATCCGGTTGTTCGGTAAGCAATAGAACAATTTATGAGTAGTCAATCGATACGATTCTGATCCGTGTTTCCCATCTCATTTTGTGTCCAGATACTTCACGCACAACGAACATAGCAATGTGCAGAGTCACTTTGCTTTAGGCGAAAGTGCCGTCAGTCTACTGAAAGCCAATCAACAATCCGAGCAACCATCCACCTTCAAGCACAATCAAATCACCAGTAATCTGGTCCCGATTATTCCAGTGCTCCAACTGATGCATACTCATCCGCAAGCAACACGAACCAATCAGATAGAATCCGAGGAACCACATCAGTTGCAGTACGTTGGTGTTATTCCGCAAGAGTATCCCAACCAGCCTACCAGTGAATCTACCCTACTGTATCCGGTTGCCGATGCGAAGTCCGCGATTGTGGCCGCTAACAATGCAGTGCCGGAACAGCAGCATATGAAATCGGCTCTTTTCGATAAAAAGCCTAGTCTTGTCGACGGCTACGATGTTATTGACATCAATCACTCGGCCGAATCGGTTGCACAGAATGCACTGTTCCAGGTCGCCACAGAGGACGAGAAACAGCACGACGCTGCGAGCTCGGCACAACGCGAGAGCGTCGTTCAGCGACAAGAACAAACGGTTGCCAACGGTTTCAGCACTCCAATCGTTGTAGACGACATCCGATCGGCGCCATTAGCGCCCGTCCAACCAGAAATAAGCATAAGTCCGGTAGAGCGAACTCGATATGCAATCGAATCTATACCGAGAGCAACTCCGAAGCAAATCAATCTGCATATATTTCCGGATCACACCAATGATCAAATATTGCCTGGAGATTCGTCGGTCCTTACGTCAACCGTCGAGCAGTCGAATCGCGAAGTTCTATCGCAGTCAATCGAAGATAAAACTGAAAGTTCAGAAAGAGCTACCGAAATACCTTGTACAAATAAGGAGACGAAATTCGTAGCTCATACAATCGGGGTGGACAAGCAGCTGAGCATCAAATCACTGTTGCTCGAACGAGAAAAATATATAGGTGATGGGCTCGAGAGCAATTCGCCAGCATCGTTGCATTCGAATTCTGCAGTTGAGTTGAATGAGCAAATTGCATATGTGACCACCGAACGAACAACGGGATCTGCGAGACACGTGGAACAGTCGTCGAGTGTGGAATTCGAAAGACAGATCATCGTGCCATATCGCTCAGAGAATCACATTGAACATACGCCTCAATCGACAAATGATGAACATGAACTTTCATTGTCCAATATTGTCAATGAACATATTGACAAGCTATCGGAGTCGGGAAAAATACAGGACACGACTCGAATTACCGCACTGTCTGAAGATGAATTCAACCAGAAACGGATTCTAGCTCCGGCGAAATTGTCAACAATCGACAAGCGTCCGTATTCGCTTGATCATATTGCTGACAGTAAGGTGAGATTTTATGAATATGTTATTAATACGAATACAAAATCAAACGCTGTTTTTTCAGGTTCCTTCTGGGAAGATCACCGACAAACCTATTGATACAATCGTGGGGAAGATCATCGACCATCCGGTAACGGATAAATCTGTCTATATGCAGCTTCACGTTCCATTTGTTGCACTCCAACCAGTTCAACAGCCGGCACAGTTTCCTCACCACTTGTTACCTCTATCACCAAATATCAACTATGTGCCCACTTATCGCCAATCAACGTCGTCGCACCCGTTATATTCGAATGCCAACCAACCAAAAACGCTATTTTTCAAACTAGCTCAACCAGAGCAGCCACTGGGTCAACACCAGGCACCCCAATTTAATTTGTATCCACCAACACAGACGCCGTCGAAACAAAATGGCCAGCTCTACAAACAGAAACCATTTTATTTGCCCCCTCTTCAGTTGTTGCCGGTTCATCTGTATCGCTATTATGATGATAAAATCACAGACATGAATTCAAGTGACTCAACGAACTTGCAACCACACCCGCTAACGAACTCGGTGCCTGAATTCCTGCCTCAAAGCCACCAACGTCTTGCACAATCGCACCCTCGTCCCGTATACGGTGTGCCTCGGCACACTCCACAATGGGATAACCTGAACCAGAAGTCTGCAGCTGCTGGCTATGCACATGCATTTGGCTACGGGGAGCCAGCGATTGGCGGTCCGTCGCCGCATTACGTGTACCGCGATGAGTATCGTGGACCTCCACCCCCATTGCCAGCTGACAATGGGGTTCAGTCATTGAAATGGCTTCCACCAAGTCATTACGGCCGTCAAAAGGAAGCCGAACCGCCGACCAACAAATGGTCAGTCCGTGCGCCCGCCGATGGCGTTGAAAGCGAAAGTGGCGAACTAGTTGCTAGCGCGAGTGTAACCAGTTCGGCCGTACTGTCGCTCAACGCACTTTCCGAAGCACAACATCAGAGAAAAAAATCCCAGGCCTTGTTCAGCGAGCTGAACGATCTACGCCTTCGTAATCTGAACTTTGGCAAAAGCATGCGGTGGGAAGATGGTTTCAAGCCGCCGATGGTGCCATCGGTGCAGACGGACGAGCGCGGCATGCCGCTGGGCGCGCAGTCTGATTTGGCACTTGGTTAGGTAATTCGCTCAGTCTTTGAATTAAGGTTATCGAGGTATTGTTGTTATTTAGTATTTAAATTTATTGATATATCCATAAGAGCACTGGTAATATATTACTTGTAGTCATATTATTGAAGACAATAAACACATCACAGAATCAAATGCTAACACTTGAACACAGTTCCGGATATTAGAATATTCAGCGATTGATTGTGCCGGTTCAACGAGAAATAAAAATGAATAAACGTGTGCGTATTGCAATATTGTAGAGAAACGCTAGGCGGTGGAATTCGGGTTCAAATGAATTATTACGATTACGATATCGATAAACGCGATACAAAATTTGGCTTTTCTGCTTCTCGACCGTGACGTCTCTGGCAAACCCGCTAAATCCGCTGAATTATAATATCTCACCGATATTGAAATAAGCGTGAGATATGATGAATATGTTAATTTGAATTATGCATATCTGCAGGATATTAGGAAATTCCATACATCTGAGACTTTTCAGCGCCATCTTCAACCAAAGCGGCATGTATCCGCCACAAACAAGTTTGAATGAGACTCGTTATTGACGGTTTATGCTATGCGTCTATCCGTTATGCCGTTCGCTCAACGCGCCATAATCGTGCCAATATTACGTAGACAGCATATTTGTTGGCCGTTAACACCTGGTTTCATGACATGCCGTGCCATAGATCGCACGACTGCGACAGTGCCATAATATCATCAAACAACTGCACTATCCTTACTTTTACGTCGCATATGCATGGTGCCAGAGCACCGGCAAACCAAAACATGTACATATCGGGCGCCCGTATGGCCATGGCAATGGACTTCACTACACAGCTGCAGCATGCACGCCAGCGCATAGAGTTCGATCACCAGTCACACTCACACACACACACACACACACACTCTTGCACGAACACAACATGTGTCTGAGCGAAAAGTGGAAGTGGTTTGACAGTGGTTCACACGTGCTATGGGGAGTGACGCGTTGGTGTGAGTGAGTGTCGCATAGCAAACATTGCGCGTCCGCGTTGGAGCCAGAGAGAAAACGCTGTTTTTTGTGCACGCCGTTTTAGCGCACTGCGTAAAATTATTCCAGTAATATAATCGCTCGATGCTCCTATACTACGTGCAATGCACTCAATGTATGCTTACGCATTCGTTACGAAACTGTCCTTCCCGGAGCGTCTTCTGGGGTTCGTGAATGGAATAGTTTGAATAATCATGTTATATCATGTCATCAAAACAAACATATTTTACGATTGCAATGCAGTATGATCATGATAAATGTCAAATCTACACCATTTGTAGATGTCATGATATATGATCACCACTCTAAAACACGTCCAGCTAAATGCATTCAAGTGTTGTGATTTAGCATCAGCGTCAGATCATACAAATTTGTTATTATCGGTATCATAATGATACACTCTCTATTTGTGTAAAGTTCGCAATAGGAACCTGTTACCATCCTGTGTGAATATACAGAGAGACAAGCTCATGCCATGCATTTACATTCCGCTTAGAAAATTGGTTTACATCATCTCACACGTTGAACGGGAAATTAGATCGGGCCGATTTGCCACGTTTTATTCTTAGCAACAACTATTTGTCTGAAGCGATAGAAATGCATTTATGGTGCTATTGATAAGACGAGTGTAAGATTTCATCCAGACCATTACATTTTGTTTACTCTTCCAACCAGGTTTGTAATAAATTGTAATATGTAAATGATCTGAATGTCAATTTGAGAAAATATAAACCTCAACGGAAGATCAGAAAACATTGATCTGAAGTCCTAGTCGGTAACGTTGGCTTGTTTCGCTGACAGCAAAATGCGAATATATGATACAGCATGATGTCGTATAGTCAACATACATAAACGTACCATCCAGCGGTGTCTGCGGCCGCGCGACTCGTCTAGGCTGGGCGTACTCTCTTCCGCCTGTTTGCATACACGACACTTGGGCGTAGCAAGTTGCAATCACATGCTAGACGCTGTATGCAGTTTGGTTTGGTGCTGCATTTTTGCAGTGATGCTGTGAATACACATCATGCTGATATTGCATGCGTGTGTTCGTTGTATTGCTATATGTGTGTGTGCGTGTGCGTGTGCGTGTGTGTGTGTGTGTGTGTGTGTAGAAAACGCGAAAATCCACAAACGGCATTAAATATTTCCGAGATCGCTGCTACCATCGTCGTTGCTCGTTGCTGATGTCGTCGTTGCTGTACATTGCACGTGACGGTTTTATACGCTACACTCGTTTCACTTTCGCTCATTCGCAATGCAACCGCTATTGTGATAACGTCAAACTCGGTAATCCGCGCGAATCTCAACGGTTGAATCGAGTGCTCAAGTTCAAAGATTTCGTACGCAGCTGTACAGTTTAATAATATTTAAATTCTTGGTGCATATGGTGACACGAAATATATCTTGTAATCAACCGCAACAAGTTTGATTTATTTGATTTCAGACAAATCAAATGATGATGCATGTATTATGCACAGTAAGTACCAACGATTTCATACCACTCCGAATGACTCCGAATAATTTTGATTATTCCGTTCAGGTTGTAATCACTGCTATGGTGCTAAACACAGGATCTTCAAACGCCAGTTCACGAAATGTAAACCATCAATTGTTAAACCACGAAAGCTTTCGATAACACAGTGTTCAATCGTTCCAGAATACGATGCCATCTCCACCCACACACATTTTCCAGTTTGAACTGTCTGATGCGGCTGTTCCCAACAAGCACACGGAAGAAACGATTCGTCAGGGTCGGGCACGAAGTTTGCAACAGCAGCATCTCTCTGGTCCAGCGACATTAGTTTCATCCAAACATTCGCCGAACGTGCAGCAAACGGCGAGAGTACGTAACCAGCGCCACCATTGGGGTAACCAGACTCGGTCCCCCGATTTAGCTACCGTGGAATCGAGGACGGTTCAGATACGACTGCCCATTTCGGACCTGCAAGGTCCGCACCCAATACCTCAATACACACGACAAACTGATGCTAATGCGAGAAATGAGAACCATCAGCGACAGTTTCCAGTAGAGGTAATAAATTTTAAAACAAATCATAATTGCTTTCCTGTGCATACTAAATTAGCTCATTATACTGGCAGGTGCGCAACGTCATCGACTATGTGCTACAGAAAAATCCAGGGAGAGTCGATCCGAATACTCACCACAATACACAAATTAAGCAGCACTCGGCGTTTAATACGCCAAAATCCAACAGCCATAGAGCGCTGTCTACTGCGCAGCTTCAATGGTGGCTTCCAAATATCCGGTCAACGCGTATATTGAATCACAATGACCAGCAAATCGTTCCAGACATGAATTACAACACGATTCAATCGTCGATTCAACAGAAACCTCCAGCAAACCATTTGTTCGTCCATGACCCGCATACTGGATCTCAGAACGTTGGTGGAGCATTTCGCATCCTCGTTCCGTCTAACTCGCTCGACAATTTCGAAAACGAACCGACCACGAACAATCCAGTAGAACCAGATGTTCGCAGCAATCAATCACCACCACAGCTAATCGGTGAGAATTGGATTGTTGGTCCGGAAGCGCATCAGCAGCATCGAACACACCACGCGGTCCGGCCCCAAGACTCCACAGCACCGGTGCTCTTTCCGTTGGGCGCCCGATTGCCGCTGCCACCGTCCAATTTCTCCGCTGCCGTTGTCAACAAATACCAGACGCAAGCCTCGATCGCTACGCCCGTCATCTCGACAGACTTCGGCCACCAGCCCGGGAAGCCGGATGCATTGCTCGCCGTTGGCGACAATGCAGCACAGCAGTACTACAATGAGTTGGATTCCGATCAGGACCGGCCGATTGCGCCAGCGACCACCATCAACGAGCAACAATTCTTTTCGCCCGTGATATTCTATTCGCCCAAAGATCACACGCCTATAATCGAAACACCGGCCGAAGAGGACAATGTCGATGGTAGGGGTTTGAAGCTAGAGAAAACGGCATTCGGCTTTGTGCCGCATGCGATTACGAATACGATACTGCCGACCCAACCACCGGCAGTGGTCGCGCCCACACGTCAAATTCTGGTGCCGTATTCACCAAAATCACCACCACAGCCGACGTCGTACAGTAAATTTCGTGGTACTGTAGCATCACATCCGTTCAACGTGAGTAGATCAAAGTTTGGATTACTTTTCGGAGAACACACTGTAAAGCGGAGGCTCCCTTAATCGGATACTCGCTCAATTTTAAACCCGAAAAACCAAATTGTCAGATTTTGGAACTTTGGAACATGGGTTACAATGATCGAAAATCGGTTATGGTCGAAAACTCGATTCAATATTTTCGAAATCTTGATAGCTGTTACAGATTTTATGACATTGTAACTTTCGTTAGATATTTTTGGTTTATTCGGTATGGCATAGCACATGGCTTGAACAAAATTCCCAGCTTTACTTGTAGTGAAATTTAACGCCAAACACGAATATATTTATACCGATTGAGTGGGCACGAGACGAAAAAACTAAGTATGGGCAAAATGTGGCTAGCGAAATTTGATAGTAAAATATTTTTTGTTTCTGACAATCGGTTGAGTTATAGTACCTCAACAGTTGTTTTACAAATGTTATCCGATTGGGGCTATCTAATCTAATTTTGTTATTGGTTTTATATCGACTTTTTCAATTGGTTCAACGAGTAGCAACATCAGTATGCGGCCGGCTATACATTCGGCTATCGCGTGCGAGACGTGCACACTGGAAACGATTTTGGGCATACGCAGAAGCGCGACAAAGATGGCGTCACCCATGGCGAGTATCACATCATGCTGCCCGACGGACGACTGCAGTCGGTGAAATATATGGCCGACGACGAGGGATTCCATGCGGACGTGCGTTATAACGGAGCCGGTGGCGGAATCAATGGCCGAGCACAGGCCGAAGCCAACAAATACTCGGGAGCAGACGTTCCTTCGAGCACTGCGTAAGCATAGGTAAGAACCAGTAAAGGAAACAAACATGATGCGCCAAAAAACATTCAATTTACATCGTTAGGTAACATCAGTTTTATCGCGCATGAAAAATGTCATATAATTTCAGGTAACATTAAATATATCGTAATTAGTTGTTATATCGCAATTGTTTGTATTTGTTTAATTATGAGACGGGTGAAATAAAGAAGTTCAACGGTTGCCAAACCTCTTTCAACCCATGTATACATATGATCCGAAATTCAACTGAATCTTAACTTGATCTATCATTGTTTCGTGCTTCTATATGCCACATCTTCATCATAACGCGCATATACAAGCCAGTAAGTGAAGCGCATGTGTGCTAATTTGAAATGGATATCATTACATATTCCACCGAAATCGCAATGATATGATACATTGTTTAACTCAATATCAATTTACTTGGTCCAGATAAAACATGTGTTGCTGATATAATTCTTAAAAACTGAGAAAAACTAGAAGATATCACATATCATACATCGTATAATGTGAATACAAACTCTGTTAATAAAGCTAATATTAAAATGCAATTGTTCATATCATATTTACAATTGGTAGCCAAATCCAGCTTCCAATAAATAATAATATAATAAATAATTTTGTGGCACTACAACACATTACAGGTCTTGGCCTCCCTTCTATACTCTTCTTGTATGTGAAGAGTAGCAGGGCTTCATAATCGATTACGGGTTTAAAGATGCCATGTGATTAGCACAGCGATCCAAAGTGTAACCCTAGGCAACATTTAACATCCTTCCTTTGGATCATCGTTAGAAGAAAAAACCAGCACCCATACCGGGATTCGATCCCAGGATCTTCCGATCGTGAGGCAGGTACTCTACCCCTACGCCACTCAGACGAAAAATATGACAGGTCTAATTCATATGGTTAAGGGTTACATGCAATGCATATCACATAACATTTTATATTGTGTACATGTTGGTGTAATTAGCAAGGTCAGGAACTTCAGGGAACAATATAGTCCCAAAAATATGTATTGTGGGACTGATTTGCAATATTCAACACTGGCAAGTGAAACATCAGCCAAGATTTAATTTGGTGTGGGTACGAGAAATTACCCATATATAGTTTTAAAGACGTCTGAGGTCGTCTGAGTGGTGCAGTGGTAGAGTACTTGCTTCACGAGCGGTAGGTTTCGGTTCGAGACTTGTGTTTGGGTGTAGGATTTTCTTCTCACGATGATCCAACAGGAAGAATGTTAAATGTTGCCTAGGGTTACACTTTGGATCGCTGTGCTAATCACATGGCACCTTTAAACCCGAAACCGATTATGAAGCCTTGTTACTCTTCAAATACAAGGAGAGTATGAAAAGGAGGCCAAGACCTGTAATGGGTTGTAGTGCCACAAAATGAGGATTATTATTATTATTATTAGTTTCAAAGACCTATCTTATATGCTCCGAATAGCTCGCAAAGTTGAAATGGTTCTTCATGTTATGAACATTGGAAATAAAGTTAATCGTATCGGGATCATTCGAGTCCTGAACACTTGGAATCAAAGTTGTTTTCGTCTCAACTTTCGGGCTATGGTAATTAGTATAGACGTCGTCGGTGCTGCATGATCGTTTGGTTACTTTAATTGTTCGCTCTACTGTTCAGCAGATGCAATATCTACATAGACAAATACGTATACACATAGTCACCTATTGTTCTTCATTTATCTCAATCGTATACACACATACAGTAATACACATCTGTTTTTCTGTTCCGTTTCCTAAGACAAATTACAAATTCATATACGTACACACAATATTGCAGTAGACGGTTTATGTGTTTAGCATGAGCCATGGCGTGTTGGTAATGTGTGCGGCGTTGTTGGTGAGGCTCAGGAAGAACAATACACAAATACAGATGAGTACCAATGCATCGAATAATCTTCGACATGCGAATGCACGTTATTTTTGAACCGAATCATTAATAAGCACTTCTACGAACAACATGGCAGGTTACATAAGCCTTTGTGTGTGCTTTGTATGTATGTTGTATGTGCATACAGGGTGTTCAAAATCGCACTTCCTATTCCAACAACTTCAACAAAGGCCGTTCTTATGGAGAAAAGAACCATCGACGAAAATCTTGAAAGACAGACATATTTTCGAATCACTATTGGGAGTCGGTTTCAACTGAATGTCCTAAAAAAGGTCCATTGTGGTCATTCGTTAGATGAAGACAAAATTAGCGCAACACTTCAAGCAATATTCCGGATGAGGACTATTGTTATCGTACACCGGTGGCCTGTATAGCATATAACAAATAGCATAGCAGAAATATGATTATTATATAATTTCATTACATTCTGTAGAAGTAATTACGATGCCTTGAACAATTCTAAACCGAATGAAATAGACTAAACCGCTGTCGGGTCGACTATCGAAATTTGCAACATTTGTATTACTTACCCAGAATAAGATGTAATATGTATTCTTAATATTTGTATCGACCACCAGTGCGAAGAACGCCTATGATACAAACAAAATCGCATGCGGGAAACTCATAAAACGTGCACACGCGAAACAAGAGGCATTACACGTACCAGAGAGCAGCATACTGTGAAAATGTGTATCACCTTCGGATTCCGAGTAAAGGTTGCATTACAGCATTCGACTTCGATGTTTATGAGCATCGTCGCGTCATCTTTGTAGAATCGAACAGCAGTGAAATGAACGTTCATCATTTATTACACACTCAACACGAACACTAGTGTAGGTACATTAGATGGCAAAATATCGATCACGATCACGAGTACAAGGATGGTTCAAACCTAAACAAATTTATGGAATCATACACATGTTTTACAAGCTGATACAATTGCGCAACGATACCATGGTATTGAAGCTTCATGTTTATGTGCGCTACGTGTTTATGGCAAACGTGAGAAAAATGCGGACATGCAATGCGGATATATAAATTGCCGCAACAAAACATCATATCTGACTTTTTTGATTATAAGAGAATTGTTTCAACAAATTTTGTCAACCCAGTGAAAAGTTACAAAATCGAACAAAAAATATCGAATGTTATCAAACAGGTTCGAAATCCTAACTCTCGAGAAACATTGGGTGCCTCAGTTCACCCCGTCCCCCTCTACATCTACTCTACCCGAAATTCTCCACCCAATCCATATTTATATAATGTAGGAGTTTAATAGGTTTTCTGGCAATTAGGGAAGGCTAGCTCGTTATGCGATGAGAAGGTGTGTAATTATTTTTGGTAAGTGCTATAGTACTCCATCGTCCACACTCACCATGTGCTAATCGACGTGTATGTTAGATGTGTTACTAATGACGACACGTATACGAACACATTCTATTTTCAGCAGCATCTCATGCTATTCGAGCATAATTATATATGTGGTACGAATAATCGTGTTTTTTTCATGCACAAGATGATAGGCACATCAAGCCTCAACCGTGCGCATGACGAACACGACCTTGCACAACTTAATAGGATGCGATAATAAACGCGCTGTCATCGTTTTGCTCACACACAGAATCATCATTGCGAGCAGGTCATGTTCAGACAATAATAATCATATTTACCACCCGCCGAAGATCACATTCAAATATTTGGCTGCAAATATTGGGAGCGTCGGATAATCGTATCTTTACCAGTTGAAGGCTTTTGCGCATGTGTTCTTTTTAATGCGACCATCCCAACCCCAGGTATAATTGATGATACATTTAGCTACATGCAAGTATATATTCTAAACGCACCGTATTTTATAATTATTAAATCAAACAATAAGTTCAGTCAGTTATATAAGTTATGAACAGGTTGTTTCTTCTCTTAATTACCCAGGAACTGACACCTACCTGTACGATTTGAAAATTTATTGCTCATTGTAGGTTGCTTCTTCTCCCAGGTACTGAGAAAATGTGGCCAAATACCTGAACATCCATTCACGAATATGTCGTATATACTACATGGGCTGATATGTATCGGGAGAAATAGGGAAGGACCAATATTTTGTATGACAACTTTTTTTAATCTTTTACATAGTTTCATTTTAGCTCGATAGCCTTGAATCAGCGGTCCTACATTATCTTGATCACCTTCAAAAAGTACTCGTCGCTAAACCTTGCAAAATGCTCTTTTTTATCGATTTATGCTGCCTCATTCATTCCCTGGAGCTACCATTTTTATTTGGAAAATACAAAATAATCGCATAGGGCCAAATACGCATGAAACCATAGATGTGACCACAATTCATAGCCCAATCAATCAATAATAGCTTTTTGGTCGATTTTGTAGATTGTCAGTTTTTGCGTTTTTGTGGCACTCCCTCCGCAAAGAGCTCTCGCATGCTCAAACACGTATGCACGATATGTATATATATTTTTTATATAACCGCAGGGTATCAGCAATCTCCAGGTACCATCCTTTCCGAATTCCGAAATTATTTGGTGGACTTATTGATGTTTTCGTCAGGAACTGCCGAATTTAAGCGTCAACTGCACACATTGTCTCCGGTGCCCATTGGAAGGTACAGAATAGTTTACAAAATTTCCAAATTAAATTTCGGCTAGGGCAGACCCCAGATAACCATATCTCCAGACATGTTTTGGCTCCAGCGGCCCTTCTCCTATTATAAATCAGTGCTTTAATAAGACTTTAAATACCTCCTTCACCATATGTAAGGATATGTCAAACCGCGAGTTACAATAGAGGCAATATCTTCCAAACTACTGACAGTACGAGTATAAGATTTAATTTGACTGGCTGAAAGATGACTATGATCAACAATAAATGTTGTCTTCATCAAAAATGTTGTTCCTTTCCTATTTCTCCCGATACTTATCAGCCCATGTAGTATGTACGCTTTTGTTGAACATTGCATTGCAGCATTGCAGCATTCGGATCGTCGCGTTCTCTGGGCAACGTTGCGACTTTGTGGCGTTGCTCTGTCGGTGACGGTTCGCGTGGTTATGGTTCATAAGAATTCTGTATGCACGTGTTGGCTACTGTGTTCGTTTGTGAAACGTCTTACGTGCGCTCATCCCACAGCGAATGATGCTTTTCGTCTACATCCACTCACTCGCACCAACACGCAGACACACATGGACATATTCAGGCATATACTGTATATGTGTACGTACTCGTCCATGTTATACTCATCTGCATTCCATTACATCTGTATCGTGAGTATCATCTTTTGCGTGTGTGCGTGTGTCTGTGTTTCTGTGAGAGTGTGTGAGTGTCAGAGAACCGCTGCTGCTGTTTGAACTGCGCAGCTAAGACAGCAGATGCTACACGATGTGTTTCTGTACGCGTGCGAGTACGTACACGTACAGTGCATCTCATGATTATGTGGTCGAGGAGAAAACTCATCCCCATCATTTATATATGTATAATGTATACCTTATGAAAGCCATTCTTTGCGATAAAAAGTAGGTAAATATTAGCTCATGTTCAATTATGTCCCATCTTTCGTGAAATAATCTTGTAATCGAGCATAAATTAACATACGCATACGCACCATGATATTTCATCAATTCGATAAATTCGACATTGGCATACGTCGAATAGAGGTCAAGCATTGGACGATCGACTACAAACGTGTTCGGAATGTTTGTCTATCGAAAAATATCTCGTAACAACAAGACTGGCAGCGTTGAAATATGCAAAAAGAAGGACGAAAATAAGTTAGTACTCAGCCTCGTCGCATAAAGCTCATTATTATCAATATTGGCTGAATCGAATCGTTTCACAACACATTCCGCTCACACAATGGCTATCGATTTCACGAGAATCAAGATAGGTTGGAGGCACGAGTCAACGCCAAAGAGGCGAATGTCTGGGCTCTTCAAACGCAGCCCTTCAGTGAGAATTGTCCAAGTTTCCACAAGATTGACAACGGTCAGCGCGCAACTCAATTGTCATTTGTCATCATACTTAGTATCGTAATCAGTTAACGTAGTTCTAAACCATAGACCATCTTTATAAATTCGAGTGAATGTCAAAACAAACATCTTAAAACTGTAGATAATACGGCTATTCTATGATGTAACACATATTCTGACGCAGGGTGAAGTAGTAATGTTCATGAGCTATGATTCTTCGATTTAGGTGGAATTTCCGTTCACTTTTTTGTGGGCTCAACTGTGTACTGAGCATGGTGTACTCGCTTACGATCATCACACTCCAAACCACGGCACTCAGCCTCCACCACATCTACCACCACCTCTTTGCATTCACTGTGGTAGCTTGACTGCGCCTAAGTTTGTGTGTGTGTCGAGAGCGCGAATGTTCACGCCGAAAACCATATAAAGGCGCTAGCTCTTATTAGAATCGTTTATTCTATTATTTTTGTTCCAATTGTAACAGCTTTCGTGCGTTACACTCGCTTGCTCGCTCGTCGCGTCCATCTGTTCCATCTTTACGGCCACTATTGCGCTCGCTTGTGCTTGTGTGTGTGTTACACAATTTGTCACCTCGCAAACGGATTTGTTGAGCTTGTCGCCGAACGCGTGTCGTTTGTGTGTCTACGATCATTGTAGCTTCTTGGTTTTCCGAAAGCAAACAGCTGCAGGCGCTTCCGTGTATCCTCCGACAGCGTGCACCAAGTGACACCAAGTGATTACACTCATAACTGTTCGCCGTATTTGTGTGTCGACCTATTCTTGCGTTGACATCATGTTCAAAATTATGGTGAGTATTAGCTTTTCATTTCATGTGCATCATTTAGTTCCGTAAGAAAAATATATGTGAAAATGTTAATCGGAGGCATTTGCTCGACAAAATCTGTATTTTCGATCGATATCTTGCCGGTGTGCTAATTGAGCACAGAACTCTGAGGTTCAAAATATGTTGTGTCCAGATAATTAAAATTGAAAACAGTTACATTCTAACTGTCGATACACAATTTGGTGTCCCATCGAGCTAAATCCTATATTCCAGCTGGCAAAAACATTAATACTGTGTGCGGATAGAATTCGAGTCAACATACATTATACTACAATACTCATGTTCCTGTACATATGTGTGTGTATGTTGGCGGTGTTCTCCAACAACTGACGACAATTGAGTAACCAAAAAATCCATACACACTGCTCGCACCAATAGTCAAATACACGACTGCTTCCTGTGCATAGCATTTTTATACTCTTCGGATGCGCAATTGTAGATACGCGCGCAGAAAGTCAATACAAAAAATGTTTGTGCATTGAGCGCAAGCGTGCGGTGTCCTCAACACACAATAGACTTAGTCGGTGGAAGGAAAAATAGCATTTCGATCATAAATTCGGCAACGATAAACCTATCAACAACAGAACTGATTCCTCGTACATAAGGCGCTAGGAATCTCGTTAACATATATATATGTATACTGTACTAATCAAGTATTGTTCGATGATACATATCTGTATAAAGATTTAAAGTTTAAACCTAATTGATTGAGTTAAAAAGTGGCATGTCTATTTTCACGGTTCCTTTCTCACACTATAAGAATCAGAAATGAAATGGCATAATCACGAATATTTAAATCAATATTATAATTATTCTATCACAATGCAATAATTAACTGCCTTATTGAACACGCGTTGACATCCATGCTCCACCCGCAATGAACGTATACAATTGAGGTTTAATTATATTCAGCAATCACTTGATTTTAACATACTTTTTTCATATATGTACTTACTTGCACGTTAACATACAAGCACCGCACCAGCATTTCATTTGACAATTTATTATTCACTTGCCATTCACACTACCAACACCAACACACACCCGTATGTATTCGACTGCCTACATTGACGTTTGCGTGTAGTCCAAAACTGAAGCGTGGCCACGCGGCCGCATATGCGAAAACATACAAAAAGCATACGAGACAGATTGCATTGGAACAATTTTTTCTATTTACCGATTTCAACTTTGACGTCGTACTGTGTGGTGAACGACGGTCTATCAAATATCACTTGAATAATGTTTCGAAACAATTCGAAAGAAGTCAACGTATACGTGAAATAAATTGTATTTATGTTCCAAACAAGTACATGGGATCCCATATTATATTAAACATGATTTCATGTCATATTGCAATATGCATACATATGTACATACTAAATCGAACAAAGGTGCCATCATTTTTTGGTGAAGAGATTTGGAATGGCCACAATGGACCAACACCCGCCGGTCGCACTTGCTCGGTGTGGATTACCCTTCTGTATTATGCGATTTTATTGTCTGTCGTGTTAACGTTGTGTGAGTGAAAATGAACAATACTGGCTGTATATAATTACTACCTCGAATATTCAGTATGAGAATATGTCACATTATTAGTAGTATATTTTCAATGTCAATCAAAATTTTCAAATACCCATCCTACATTCATATTTGTTGGGGGAACACCGAAAATAGTACAGCATTGCACTGCACTCGAAACTTAGGATTTTGAATCCAACATACTCTTTTCTGACTACTCAGAGTCGAGACTTTGAATTGTTTAAATTTGGAATTTTAGTTGCAAGTATTTTGTGGAATGAATGAAACCAAATCGAAAGCTCCGAATCCGTTTAACTTGACTTGCTTCATTATATCACACGAAAAAATGCTCTGAATAAACATCTCAATGCTAGCTTTATTCATTTTTCAATCTGTGTACGATCTATCTGTGCACACAAAATCATTGACTCCAGCGACAACGACAGCAGCGCTGATGGCAATGATTCATATGCAAAATGTAGAACAAGAGGATGGCATTTAACGTTTTGTGGCTTGCACTCGTGCACGTCGTGTATGTTCCCACCTTATTTATGGTTGTGTAGTAAACTCACTATTTATTGAGTGAGCACACACGAAGTGCTCGAATTGCGAAGGCATCGACGGCAGCACCGCTCGGATCAATTGTGTGACGAATTTGGAGTGCCGCTGTTACCGATGCACTGCACCCAATGACTATGCTTGCGCGTCGTATTGTGTATGTGTGTGTGAGTTCAACAACATTAAAGCAGAGCGAACATTCCGCATGCTGTGCAGAACATAAACTCATCGACAACGATTTATAATATCAAAAGCACGTTCTTGTTGAGCTCGACACACAGTGCTATTGGTGAGAATCCTCAGACATATGAATGCCCCACGTATGATGTTGGTATGAACTGTCTTCAATCGATGCTTATAAAATCAATTTCACGCAAATGCAAATTCGCAATCTATCAAACTGCATAAAATAGACTAGCACTTTTAAAGATAAGGAGATATAAATAATAAGCTACATATTAAATTGGCACTACAAATCACTATCATTTTGTTCATGGCTACTCAAAATTGCCTGGGATGTCTGGGTAAATAGTTGTTGATTTACACTGGTGTTATATCAGCAGTACCACGTGATAAATTCCAACAAATTGATTTATAACTTGGAGATACAATAAAATTACATGATTCATCAACTATTCGCACAAACAAATTATGTGAACCTCTGAAAATGGGTAACAGGTGACCTAGATTCTAGCCAACATTGAGTTCCACTTTGATCAAACAATGCGATTTAGTCGTGTACATGTTTATTTGTTTTGCATTTAAACACTTTGATTCTCTGAATTAATCCGATTGAAACAGGTGAACGTCTAAGCTTGTACATCAAAATCCGTCAGTGGTATGTTCATATATTACTTATGTCGCCGATTGAGGCAAAGTGAGAGGATCTTGTTGAAGTTGTGCGAGCATACAAATACAAACAAGCACACGCACGCTTAGTGCATAATATGACCTCATTAATGCACGAAATCTTGAGAATGCGTTTTAAAATGCATTTCAAGATGATACATAGCATCATCACCATTTATACGAAGATAATACGGTATGCTCAATGCTCACATTAACACGATCATCAGCACGAAACATCAACAATTAATATTATATGAATCTATGGTGCACGTTTCTTGTGACACAAATTGAAGGCATGCATTTTTGTTCGTATCTGTCAAAAATGATGGATGACGGTTGATTTAAATCCAGAATTAGTGTAAAATGTTGCCCACACACGCACACACAAATACACACAATAACTCACAGATTCACACCAACGCACACAAATACACACACACATCACACATTCACACAGGTTTCGCGAGATAATTTCTTGATTGCTGACTCTAATACTTGTGTCTAGCAATCCCGCAATTTAATTAATGCTTATACATATGGATTCGTCAGCAGCACTGTCATCCGTGTCACAACGAATAGTTTAACAACTTCATCATTTATTCTACAATTATCTGATACACCGAGCAAAATAGCGAAAACGACGTATCCGACGTTTTACCTATAGCAAGCATGCGTTTTCTCAGGTGTGATACCAGAGAAGATACGTTTTTGTATTATTTTCCAGAACATTATTCAAAATTTGACTTATTGTATTCCAAAGAAAAAATACCGTATTATAATTTTAATAGTGACGATCTCCTTTCATTCAAGCCGTCTGATATCCATGATTATGTTTAATATATTTCTATGTCTGCCTCTTACATGTCCATTCAGTGTGCACTCGCCTGCGTTTCGTACGTGCTGGCCGACGTGGGCACCGGAGCCAGCCGGAACCAGTATCTGCCGCCGGACAAGGGCTACGACTACGAGAAGCCGAACGTGCCGTTCAATCAGCAGCCGACTCGACCCCAGCCGAATCAGGTTTGTCCTATCAGCGCAAATGGGCCACACAGTGCACACGACAACTAACACGGCAATCGTTCCCATTCAGGTGCCCTTTCCGAAGCCGCCGCAACAGCCGAACCGTCCGCCGGTCGCCCGTCCGCCGCCACAGCAACCCGGCTACCCGTCTGGACCGCAGCAGAACGACGATGTACGTACGAACCCAAAAAAAACCCTTCGGTCAATAAGTCTCCGGTACGACACACGAAGGACGTTGTTTTCGCTGAGAATTGATAAAGCGGTGTTGAAACGTAATTAATGAAGAACGTTGTTTTCGCTGAGAATTGTTGTTAATTAACAAACGTCATGAACAAAACCACAAACGTTGTTCCACTCTGACGTCTATAATTCGGATTATTATTTCATATTGTAACATATTGTTTGAAGTATGGACAAAAAAACGACTTATTGATGTTATCAGAAATACATTGTTGTTTTTTCACATTTTAATAAGTACGATTAAAACGCTCCTCAAAAATACAAAAATATATGAAAATATGAAAAGAAATCCATACAGAAATCCATACAGGAAATGTTTTTACGTAAATTCCTCATCAGAGTTTCAGACTCGAATTATTACAACTAGATTTTGTCGTGAAAGTCAACCTGAGTAGTACTCCGCTTCATGTAGAAAAGCAAGTCAACTTTTTTTAGTTAATTTTAGTTTGAAACGGTTAATTGAGAACTAATTTAATTGCTACATAATGCAAGTGCTAACATGATAACTGTTCCCATTTAGGAGCAGCATTTTTTACGTATTCGAGGAGCAGTTAAATCGTTACCAATACTATATTATAAATATAAAATTGAAAAAAATATTTCGAAAATTGCGCCGCTAACTTGACGCACATGACATATTGGCCGATGTGTGATAAATAACATATAGAACACTAATGAGTGTATCTAATCTCAGCCATCAATTGACGTTTGATCCTTATTTATTTCGCATCCCATCCAATCCCACCCAACCGGCGGCTCCGAGCAGCACGTCCACGAGCCCGGCATGCCGTTCAACTTCGAGTACGCCGTGAACGATGCTGAAACGTCCAACGACTACAATCACAATGCGGTCAGCGACGGCGATGTGACACGCGGCGAGTACCGCGTCCAGCTGCCCGACGGGCGGACACAAATCGTCAAGTACACGGCCGACTGGAAGAACGGCTACAATGCCGAGGTGCGTGTATAGTTTGAGATTTAATTTGCATTTTTTACATGTAACGTTCAATGAATTGCATGTTTATTTGGAAATGTATTCCAACATGATAGGCCTAGCTTATCTATGCAATTTTGCTCCATTCAAAATGAAATTGTTTGACGTCATATCGAAGGCCGATCTTTTCCAGTATTATTAATCAAAATTTCAACTCACCAATATCTTTCCGTTACACTCACCAACTGTTGGACGCGTACAGGTTTCGTATGAGGGCGAGGCTCGCTACCCGGATGCGCCACAAGGCGGCAACGCTGGCTACAAATACTAGAGGAGAGACTGTGCCCACGCACATTTCGAACTCGAATGTACTGCAAATACCCAACATCCCCCGTTCGTCCCCGTCCTCGCCCACCCCCCCCTTCTTCCCCGAAAACATGAAGAGTGAAATACCAACCACCACCTCCCCCGATTACCGCTGCTGGCCAAACGAGATCAACCACGCGTTGGCGATGATGGCGTATGATAGAGGCGGTTCGATGGTATGAACGGTTTCAGCGATTCACTCGCACTCATCCTTCGAATCGATTTTTCCATCACGGCGCGCTGCACGCATCCAACCTGTCTCACACGTTCCTCATTGAATCGTCTGGCCTTTAACTCACAGGCAGCCAGACGCCACTGTTGTATAGCATGCCGATTGGTGCGCGTGCATGAGTTCAAAAGTCTTTCGGATTCATCGCATCGCGCATATCTATAGCACGTAAAATGAATGTACAATGTATGACTTTAAATAAAAAACGCCTTTGAAACGTAACCCAGTGTAAATAGTCGTTTCACGTGCATTCATTCATATGAAATTCGCTTACGTCCCTGCCTCGCTGCATATTTCGACGCTGCATATAGCAAACCGCTCACAGATACACCCGGCACGACGACAACACGTTAGTCTGTGCTTACCATGCCATCGTTTGAAACCGACAACATCATCGGCCCCTAACGCGTCGCTTTCCTCACTTCGCTACACTTGCATGCAAATCCAGCCAGCCACATCAAGCCGAGCGACAAACGACTCATACACATTACATTCCCTGCATACAAGCGAGCACGCATCATTCATACACACGAATTAGTTATAACGAGGACGAGCGCACATGCGAACACAGACACAAGTTGAGAACACAAAATGTGCAAACATTATCGCTATTCATATTATTCAGATTTCCACTTGCGAGATGAGCACGGCGTGCCGTAGACAATTTGTTAGTTACATGTTACATGTTACACACATAGTGTGCATGCATGTGTGTATGCGTGAGTGTCTGCACGAACATGCATAAGGTATCGATGTAATTTGATGAAATAGTGAGATATGTTTAAAATAAAATAACCCAGGATGTAATGGATCTATGAATATGCACATATTATAAATAATGCACATATTTGTATAGACTCTTGATTAACCACAACCTCAGTGCACCGGATACAGTAGGTACTAAACCGTAATTGCAATCTGGCCCTAAAACTGTGCTTTTTTCGCATACCATTCGCAGTAATTGTTTTCCACTAAACCACAGTTGGCAATAACTAAATTATTGTGTACACCTCATTTAAATGGTGTCTATGAATATTATGTTCAACTGTTCATTCCAAGAAAAGCCTTCATGCTTATATTACTCTAGTTAGTCGATGTCGATATTATATATAATTTAGTTCTTGGATACAGCCGATATATTCCATGACTTTTAAAAAAAAAACGTCGTTTGTGAACACACTATT
>JANTBZ010101304.1:0-17206 GCA_024741255.1 Exechia fusca | reverse complement strand
ACCGTGTCAAAGCAAAACCGTGTTCTAAAAGACAAGGAGCCCATATAAAAACAGGGGATACGTTCCAAGCTTAAAAAACTTGCCTCAAAAAATACCTAAATACCTTTAATGATTGTTTTATTGCACTATTTTGTTATAATAAGTGATCATTATTCGACGTTATAAAAGCGTTATTTTTATACAACGGGCACTCTAATTGCATCGATTTATTCGCCGTTATTATATTTATTATCCATTTCCATCGGTTCGAAGAATCACGACTCTATTCGTGCAGATGAAAACTATATATTTTAGCATCATTAAAAGAAGCTCGAAAAACTCAAAACTTTCGAAAAAATACTTTCGATTTTTTTAACATGAAAATCGGAGAAAAACTTCGAAAAGTTGGGGTAAATACCGTGTTCTAAAAGTTTTGGCCGTGTTATACATGGTTTAGACCGTGTTAAGACCGTGTTATAGGAGGTTTGGGTGTACATTCAACTACTGACAAAATAATGACAGTTCGGTGATAAGATTATTTATGGCTGGCTAAATAATGACAATGACTATGATCAATAATAAATTGTGTCTTCATCAGAAATAGTGTTCCTGCATAGGTAGTCTCAAGATCAGCCCATCAAGTACATGAAAATATAATATATTGAATTGTATGCAGTAATTCAAGTTACGGTCTTAGTTCTGAATCATCGTCCTGCCATAGCGCATAAACGATTATCATCAGATCAGCCACAACCAGGTACTGTCCACAAGTGGTGAATTAACCCTACGTGTGTGTGTCGGTGTGTCGGTGTGCAAATCTTGGCTCGCCCGTCGTCGTCGACGCTCGGGTATATCTCCGTCTGCGTGCGTGCGCGTGTTTGTGGGTGCGGGCGATGTGCGTGTCACGTCGCAGCGACGAAGCCAGCGATGCATATGCGAGCATGGATGTTGTGGCGGCGGCGGCGTTGGCGGCATCGGTGGTGGTATTATGTGTGTGTGTGTAGAGAGGAAGGAGACGGTCATATCGACGGCGCCCGGGTCGTGAATGCCAAATGAGTGGTGCGCGCGCCTTTGATACGCGTGCGTGTGTTGTGTGTATATGTTTTGTATCAAATGCGACGGCGGCGGCAGCGGCGGCGACGTAGACGACGTCGACGACGACGACGTCGGACGGTGACGCAGGATCGGCGGGTGGAAAAGGACAATTTATTACACAAGCCGTGTCAGCGGCGACGGTTGCGGTGGCGGCGGCGGCGGCGGCATCGTATTCGCCCTTCGGGACCCAACGGAGCATACACGCGCATATGGGCACACACACGTACGTCGAGGACTAACACACAGTATCTTTTTCTCGATGCCAGTGTGTGTGGGAACGCTTCAGCATTGTTGCTGTTCGTGTGCGGGTGTCGTCGTCGGCAGCAGCCGCTGCCGCCTTTGCAGCCGCCGGTTGTACATTATGTATTCAGATGTAATATCGTGTGTGTGTGTGTGTATTTGCTGGTAAGTGCTTACGATTTTCGGAAAATGAAGCAAGAGAAAACCAGTTTGCTCGACACACTGTATGTGTGTGCGTATAATGGAAATAGGCATACGATATGTTGGGTGGTGGAGGAGGTTGTGGTGTTGTGTCGAGGATGACGACGGGCGACGACGACGACGACGACGTGCGAGCGTTCGTTTTTTTGTTCACGTTGTTATCGAACTCCGTGTGTGTGTGTATAGCGTATTAGGATGGGCATTGCGGACGAATGGAGGCGACCGATATTTATATTCAACGCATTTGCGCAATCGCGCAAGTTCTGCTGCGCACGTGTGAGGGGGCGCGTGTGATGGTAGCAAGGTGATGGTAATGCAAATGATTTTTTCTGGGATACGTCGACGCAGTGGAGTAGACAGGATTTTCCTCTGGGGGATGTAATCGATTTTTCAGAGTCAAAACCTTATTTCTTCTGAACTATGAACCTAGTATTATTTGTAATTTGGGTCTGATTTTTCAGTATATCGAGGCTTACTCTATTGATTAAGAAAAAGTATGTAGACCGAGTTTAATGCAGCATTGAAGTAGAGTCCACCCGGACAATCGTTTTGTAGCGTAACTCCTTGAATTCCACCCCTAACTGTGACGGACTGCGGGTTTAGACGATTTTAAACGACTGCAGAGTTGCAGCACATGTTCCGATCGTTTTGATTATTGTGCCCTTGATCAAAATTGAGGATTTTCTCGACTTAGAATGCAATACACTATATTTTCCGAGCAGCGGCGCAGACGTATTTTTTTATTCCTAAGAGGCCTCACTCGCTTGTTTTTAAAAGTGAGGCGCTGCACTTTTTGTGGCTTGAATGCCTTAATTATATGTTCACAAATAACGATGTTCAGCCCGATCCTCGTTTCCTTGCAATCTCACAAGCGATCTCGAATTTTTGTTTTTTGAACTGAAATACACTGAAACAAGTTTCAAAATCATACTTCTTTCAATATCAGAGAATACAACAAATCCAAAAAAATGTGCTACAATAAGTAACCACCATGGCAGGCTGCACCACACGTTCTGGTCATCGCGTATATTTGTTTTGATTTGTTATTGTAGTTTCATCAAAAATTACCATATTCCATGACCATATTCATGAGTATTTTGAGTATGAGAATTTGTTGTAATTTTTAGTTTTTTATACCGTGTTTCATACAAATTTAGATTTTAAAAACACTTTGATCAAAGGGCTTGCATAGTGTAAACACTGGAAAATGTCCTTCAGATGTCGCTAATATAAATATGACATCTTTTCTAATGTCGAATGTTTCAATTTACTTTTCTCACGGTAACTCGAAAACTCCTGCCTGTTTACGCCACTGCGTGCAAACAACGACGATGCTCAACAGTATCTATCGGGGCAAAACGCTCATTCGGAAAGAGGGTGAACAAGTAAACAGCATTGTTTGGGACAAAATTCAACTCGCAGGAAATTCGTAAAGCTTATCTTTTCAATTTCCACATTCTATAATTTTTGGATCGATTCGTTATCGCATGTTCGTGCATTTTTGTCAAACAACGATTGTTCGGTTCCGGATAAAACGGCCAACCGTTATTCAAAATCTCTCGCATAACTTATTTGTTTCACCTACTTATTGATCAGCGCTCGCATTTGCCATCATCTCTTGCATGCACACGTGCTTGTTGCCTAAGAATATGTTATGAGAAAAAATCTCCCACCGTAATCGGTAGCGCATCGCGCACACAATGTAATAATATTTTCGAGCTACCGAGTTCGGTTGGGTCTGGGGTCTGTCGTTGTCCCTTGCGCATACTGATGAAGTTGGGCGTTTGTGGGGTTGAACGAGTGTTCCAGCGGTCGGAGAGCACCCGCTTAACGGTGGCTAGCCGGCAATACATAAATATCATATCGAAGAACATGTCATACCTACGAGTGATATAATTTGAGCTCTATTCCGTTCATCGCTAATGGAATCTGAGAAAAATCTAGGAATTTGATAACAAATGTGAATATGTAGGTGATACTAATACGTTCGATTGAGTATTATTTATAATGTCGACAAAAAACTGTTGAGGTCATTCGTAACTAACCACTATCATTATGTACTTGACGTATACCCAGCCCGATGTACTATACATACCACTGATAGTTTTTTGTTTGTCCGACGGTGATTAAATTTCCACCAAGTGACGGCAGTGAACGGCAGCCAACGAAAAGGGTTGGCAGTGGGATTTGTTCAACCCGTTCCCGTACCGTGTGTGCGGTTGTGCGCGCACAAAAAGTCGGGGTTGATTTTGTCCGGAAAATTATATGATTCGCATGATGGTGGGAAAAAGTTTACATCACGCGAAACGTCCAGATTGCCAGGCAAACGCGCACTTCTCGGGTGCGAAGTTTTTTCGAGCCGGCCCGGCAAGCGCGCGATTGTCCAAGTTTTGCAGCGCGAGTTTGTGTAGATGACGGCGACGGTGACGACGTCGACGACGAATAAAAAAGGGGCGAATTCTTAAGGGGTCAGTGGCAAAAGGCGGACTGTCGAACATTGCTTAAGCATTTCTATGGATTTTTTCTCTGCTCGGTAATCTCTTTTTGTTGTTCGGGTATATTCGCAATTCGCACAACACACAACCGTGAATCATTTTTGTTTGCACATTTCTCGACCAATAATATTATCGGCCGACAATCTTGCGGGCCGCAGAGTAGAGTTGTTAAAATAAGATCGCTTTGTTCATCGCTTCGTGAACACACACACACATGCACATGCTCAGCGTGTGCAAGGGCTAGTAACTAGCCCAGATTACTTTGCCAAGATTGGTTATTTGTCTTGGGTACACCAACATGTACACAAGATCTTGAAGTATTGCGGTGTGGGGTGGCGGAAAAGGCGCACGCTTTGTTGTTCGCGCCAGCATGTGAATATATATTGCTAGCTGGCGGTCGGCCTTTCGAATATTCTCGGCCATGAATGATTACGAAAGCTGGCCCACAGGTCTGTCTCGGAGATGATGATTATGCATAATATATATAATCTTTGCGCATTGCAACCCTTTTGCGCCCAATTCCATTCACTCGCACAAGATGAAGTGGATTCGGACTTCGAATGGGAGCACAGCGTATTGCACGAAAGTGTTTCAAGTTGTTTGATTGGACTTAGGGAATTTTGAACGGCCGAAAGAAATGAGATAAAACGAAACTATGAAATCCAACAAGTTTATGTCTATCCATCTTCTTATTGGTTTACGGTTTTACATCAACAGTTTATTCCAACGCTTATTCAATGCGGATATGTACAGTTTTTCCATTATTTAACAAGTCGATTAACGCTTCATGCCCGCCAAATTACGTGTATGGAGAGTTAACCGGTTGTGGACACAGTTCGGTTTTTTAGCCATAACTTCTCACCAACACGATGCTTATGAACAAATTCTTAATCAATATGAAGCTAGGAACCATAGCCAACGACTGGTAAAAAAATGAATTCTATATCTTCAACATCTAAAATGTTTTTCAACATTATTTTTTTTTCTAAATCGAACAAATTTAACCGACTGTGGACACCCTAAAAACACGATGTAAGTTGAATGATTTCTTTTTTAATGCTTTCAATTGCATTGGCATTTTAGGAAATTAAACAAAAATCGCTATACAGGACATAGGAAATCCAACGAGTTCTTCTCAATCCATCTTTTTTAATTAGAATTTACTGGTTTACACCACCAGTTCATTGCAACCCTCATCCAATGCCGATAAGTTTTTCCATTATTCGACTAGTAGCTTCACGCATCGAATTATATTGCATCAACCCATCATACCCAAATCGCGTTTACTACTCTCGCCAACATGCCGCACGTCGACACGCGCCGCAGGTCGTTTCAATTACGCGTTGTCTGCTTAGACGCACGCGCCGCGCAAACGCAAATCAGACAAAGTGAGTGTGTTTTCGTTTGTGGCTAGCGGAAATGTAATTTCACTTCAGCAAACATACGCAAACATTTGGTCACGTGCACCGATGAGACGATGGCACGCGCGTGCGACAAGTGTTTTGATTTGATTAGATTTCTAATGCACATTCACAGATGAAGTACAGTCAATGCTACTACAGTGACTGTGTATTTTTTATCAACATGAACGAAAAATCATGTGCTAGAGAAAACTCACTTTAATGCATTCTGAGTGTTTGGATGCATGCGCGGTTGTCGACTTCCATGCGTCAGAGTCTCGCATATTGTGACTGGGTGGTTTGGGGGATTCTGGCGTCAAGTACGTGTGCACACACATGTCGTATACGTATACTTTGTGCATACCGTCGACAGTTCAGACACACACACACAGAGCTCATACACAATTACACAGCGACAGCGTTTTCGCCGGGTCTGCCGCCCGTTGGCGCAGCACAAAACATATTTATATTAAATCAATACTTGGCATGAGGCGCGCTCGACTCGACGTTCGCTCGACGCTTTCGCATCGCATTCGCGCGCCCAATGGTGTTTGTATACCTTCCGAGTGTGTGTGTGTATGTGTTCATTCGAGCACTTGCACTCAGCATGTCGCATGCCGTCGTCGTCGCAGTCGTCGTCGTCGTATGTGAAAGAGTTTGTTCGAGTATGTCCGTGTGTGTGTGTGTGTCTCTGCATGTGTACTGGCTGATACATGCGGCAAAGCGAAGGCGCGCGCGCGTGCGAGACCTCTTTGCATAATACATGTTCGACTACATACGTTTAGACTCGGGGTCGACGTCGTAGTCGCCGTCGCCGCAGTCGTCGAATCGTACACGGGTGCGAGTATTTTTATATTCGCACACGAGCACGCGCGGCAGCGGCGGCGGCGGCGCAACTCGGAGTCCATAAAACCGTGTATGCGCGCGCGAGCGTAAGCGCAAGTTCGTTCGTTCGTGCGCAGCGTGTGCAGATATATGTACAAATATACGCGCACGCAACAAACTCACACAACCAGCACACACACACACGTGAATGTGCATAAAATACGGACATCACGCCGTCGACAACAGCAGCAGCAGCAGCGACAACGGCGACGACGCCGCCACCGACGGGCGTCGTTGTCGATGTGTGTGTGTGTGTAAGCGCGATGATGAATACAATAAAAAGCGGACGGGAAAAATGAAGATACACTCACACACGCACGCGCGCAGACAGACGAGAAACTTTGCCAGGCAAACCGCATTTAAACATGGAAGTGTGTTTGTGTGTTTGGATATAATGCGGTACCAGCGCCAGCCGGAGTGTTCTAACCCATTTCCGGCGACGGGTCGACTAATAGACTAATATAACTTCGGGATTTTCCCCAGGAAAGGTTGGGATAGGAATTATCCTCAAACAAAATATTATTTTTGTTCCATCCATGGTGAACACATATAATTTTTATTTTGCTCAATTCGGTTGGACGAATCTCGTGTTTTTCAAATTTTTCTTTTTGTTCAATTAATCAATTCGTATAAATACTATGCATTTAGCCAAATAATAAATTTATCATATGTTCTCCTGTTGCCAATGTATAATTCATATATTTTTTAGATTGGTAAAATAAGACCATCCATTCTCCCGCTAGACGTGTGAAAATGTTGGTGTTGGATTTATCGACCACCCGCCGGTACCGTGGTAGCAGGATTTATGATTTATTTTTCGTCTCAAAATTTCTATTTGTGCTTAAAGGAATGATGTTTGAGTCTCAAATGTGAATTTGTCTACAATGGTGGTCGATTAATCCGCCACATAGTGAAGCCCACACGTGAAGAGATAGAAAATTAAATAAAACATGACTAGTGACTAGTGACTATTTCAACCCAATTCGGCCCAGCAGTTCCACAATGTGCCGCCAGAAAAGGGGTTAATGCAGAAATATTGTGTTTTCTTCATCCAGCCAACAAACGAGCATAAACAGCGACTACGACATGAAGTATGCAGTATTTCACTTGGGCCCGCTGTGTGCGAGCGAGGGCTCTGCTCACACGCGAAGTGGAGTGTGTGCAGTCGTCGAACGCAGTGCAATAATCTCCGCTTTGGATCCGAATCAACACACGAAATCTCTGGCACTCGGACTGAGCCAACCTAAGCGCACACTGCACACACACACACACGAGACGAAATATTATAGTAGTAGTCGCAGATGGCGGCGGTGGCTGCACAGGACGCGACTACTCAAACAAGTATGTTCGTATTTTGGTCGAGCGACTCAACTCACACCAGTGACCGCTCGATGTCCTATGCGCGACATAATTTTATACATGCAACGCAGCAATGGCGTTCACACACACACACACACACACACACACACACACACACATACACACACTCAGGCACACGGATTAGGTGTAGTAGTAACGACTTTCCTATTTATTTGCTCGAATTCCCGGCGAAACTATTAATCGTTAGAACGATTATGATCGATTAAATACTAATGAGATACAGTCGAACGAAGATTGAAAAAACGAACTAATGGATCTGGAAGAGCCTGAAATGCATTCAAAACGTATTTTTCTCTCCGAACCTCAACATCATTCTAAACTTTTTGAGCACATTAGACATTAGCATAAGCTTGGCTACACTGACTCTTGGAATTGATAAACCGCAAGATCATTACCACTACACCCAATATATTCGAGCAGTTGACGCTGCCGTTGCAGCCGTGAGCGCACTTTAGCGAATTATAGTACCTACCTTTGCGCGTACCTTCGCCGCCGACGCTTGCAGCGCACGCGAACTCCAATGTGTGCAATGCGTGCACTGCACACAGCACACGGCGCATAATACCATCTCACCTCACATCACTTTGCGGTTGGCGTGCACGAATCCGCGTCCACGCTGGCAAACAGGGTGTCATTGATCCATAGTGTGTGTGGAAACGATTGTGTATGGTGGCTATTTCTGCCAGTAGCAGGTCTAGGATTGAGCAAGATGGGATAATTTAATATTTCCAGAATACAGGTTAAGAATTGTGTTGAGGTGTGCCTTTTAGTATATGAATTTTAAACAAGTAATAGTAATAAGTAACATAATAACAAGTAACAAGTAACAAGTAACATAATAAACATATCAATTGAACCCTGAACCTTAACATAATTTTAACATAATAAACATATTTGACGCCGACAACAATGATTATTTCTATGGGTATTTCTGCCCGAAGGGCCAGAGAATTTGTTCACTCTGACTTGCCTCTGATCCGCTACTGCTTTCTGCCATTCGTCCGAATTACCAAATCACACTGTACATTGTGTATGTGTTGTATAGTGTGTATGTATAGTATGCTACATTTTGTATTGCGCGAGCGATGACAACGAGGACAACGCTTCATTCCCACCACCTTCATCACACCTTCGCGTCGATGTTGCTCTGCGTTGGGACAACGACTTCGAAATGACGCCGAACGCTCAGCATAATACAATACAGTGGATCCATTCGGAATGGCTAAGTGAGATGCATCGAATCTAATTTAGTATATGATCATAAACTCAACCTAACGGAAATGGTTCGAATATAACACTTGAAATAACATTGAATGCTATACTTTACTTATACCGATATCGGATTAGCACAGCGCTCTAAATAGCAAACTCACACATCATTTAACGTCGATGTAAGAATATCCTTTCATGGATCATAATTTGAAGAAAAAAACCCTCACTCAATTGAACCCTGAACCTTTCGATCGTGAGGCCGGCACTGTACTCCTACACCACTATGAATGCACCAACATAAAATAATCAAAAAGAAGTTTTTCCTGATATTATGATTTGATATTTTCGTAAAATATTGTGGGCTATATTCAATTTTAATAAACAAGTCGGAAATTGAGTAATTCGTAAACGTTTACCTACATATGATTCGGGATCTTCTGTCATATTCGCAGCATAACCACCGAGTCGAATCAGAGCTCGATGCCCAGCGAAGACAACACACACACGAACATGTATTATGTGTGTGTGTCTGTGCTGTGCCTGCCTGCGCTTAGCTCGGTGTGATGGAAACATTATCGAAGCACACATACATACACACACTCGCTCGGTTCACAAGCATACACAAGTTCAGCAAAATGTTAGATTGTGCGCGTGATACGCGTGCGCATTTGTCTGCCTGAGCGCTAAAAGCGTGCAATGTTCGAGTGAGCGCGCCGTATGTGTGTATGTTGTATATGTATATGTGTGTGTGTGTATGTTTGCACCACCACCAGCACCACACCATCACCATCCGACGCGCGAGCGCTGCGAATATTGTGCGATGGTCCTCAGTACTCATGCTATGCACATGTTGCCACACACACACAACACATACTCGCATATCGGTACAAACAAGTACACGACACACACACACACACGACGTATACTGTGCGCACCCAAAGCGCGCGCGCGCACGCGTAATCGTCGCCTTTTGTGTGTATGCGCGCGCGCAAGTATGCTGCGTACATACTGTATGTAGGTATATGCTCGCTTGCGGGCGACGAGCTGCACACAGAAATTCAATTCGATATATTATATCGAGCAAATCGGACCGTTTTCTCTGTCCGCTTGCCTGCCGCCAGCGTGCCTGAATGTGCCCGCGTGCACGCACGCACGCGCGTCTTTTCTCGTCTTCGTCGTCGTCGTTGTCGTCGACGTTGTGGCGCGATGTGCGCGTGCGAGCGCTCCGTCCGCAGTCGCCGCTGCCGCCGCCGCCGCCAAGTGACTGGGTTTCACGTAATTATGTTCAATATAAGACTCTCGCACTGCCAACCATACACACACACACATATAAATACGTGCGGCGCATTCTCCGTGTGTACACGCTTGCGCATACCATCACATTTAATATACTACTGCGTGTGTGTCTGCGTTCAAATGTTAGGCAGGGACATTGTTCCATCAGGGTTGATCGACCCTGAAGATGAAAATAACGAATTATTAGGTGTACAACCTAGTGTATATCAGTTTCTAGCGGTCGTTCTGATTGATACAAATTTATTAAAAACGGCATACAGTAGGCTTGGGAATCTGTGAAAATAATGGAATCAGTTTGCATCACGAACTTATTCTCAATTGAGAATGTCCGTGTTCGCCAAAATTTCGTCATTCGCGACAAGTCATGCTTTCTTATTTGAATCAAATACGAAAGAGTCTAAGGCTCGTCGATGCGCTCGAACGCTTACGGCGAAGCCATTTTTGATAATAAAGATCGTGTCGAGAGTGAATTCAACGCTTCTAAAATGGTGATTCCAGAGTCTTAAGCCTTTTGGTGTTCTGGTGGGACCAGATGTGTATGGTGTATTATAAAAGGCTGAGGCCAAGTGGAATCGACACAGGTCATCAAAACAGGTGGCAATGCTCGACACCATATCGCAAATTTGGTACAATAATACTTGGGAAGTCTGAAATGACACATCTAAATCACCATCTGTACTCTCCGGACTTGGCTCCATCTGATTTCTGCTTGTTTCAATCGATGGCCCTAGGACTCGACGACGAGGTCTTCCGTTTGTATGAAGAAGTGAAAATTGCACAGATTCGTAGATAGCTTGAAAAAATTACACGTTTTAAGGCCACGGATTCCGGATGCTGCTACAAATACGGTCGACAGTAGTATCTAGCAATGACCAGTATTTTGAATAAGAAATATTTAGCCGTTTCTTCACAATACATCCTCAAAGTTGGACAAAAATCGGCGAGGGCAAGGTTGTAGATTGTACACCTAATAGTACGATTCATCGAAATCCTTAATATTGAATATAATATTGAATATGTAAAAAACCTAAGAGACTCACACTTATAATTCACAACGATATCCAACAATTTCAGAATTGTTCAAGCGATCAGCGATCCAACCTGTGACAATATTCTCTGCGCATGCCACAGTCTATTCTGTCCGTCGATGTACTCGGTGTTCAGTGCTCAGTGTCTATATGTTTGTCAGAATGTAGAGGTGTCAGATATTCGAAACATATCAATATTTATTGAATATCCAAAAATAAGAATCACTGTTCGATTTTTTTTTGTCCCGGGACCGATACTGACCATTATGACGGTACGATATCGATATTCGATATCTCCGGTGATTTGAAGTCATTTCTGAATATTTCCAAATGATTCTCATGTTTTTCAGTAATTTCAAGAGTTTTTTTTCTTTCTGAAAACGCTTGAGTTTTTCAACGATTTCTGAAATCACATGCATTTTTTCAATCATTCAAAATCCATATATCGATATTTTCGACACTCCTAGTGCGTGTGTGTGCACGACGGAGATCTCTGGTGGAGCGCCGGAATGTTCGCGTGTGCAAAAAATTATGTGTATACACATTTACTGGATACTGTGTGTGTGTGTCTGTGTGTGCTGGTAGTGTGCGTTTACGCTTACGCCGTGTGGTGTTATATGCTCGCCCAATGTTCACCTTCTGATATGCGCGCGCGCGCATTCGGAGCGGAGCAGAGCGCCGGACTCGAAGTGGTACGCGGAGCGTGCACGCGCGCGAGATACACATTTAGCAAGCGCACACTTATTCAGCGCACCACCGTTGGTGTGGTATATTCGCTATATCTGTACGTAGTACGTACGTATATTTGCAGATGACTGTATATGTTTTATGTAATATGCCCGGTATCTGTTGTATGTTTAGTGCGAGCCCGAGCATGGACAGAAATCCGTCCTGCCGTCCGACGCCATCATCATCACACCAGCACCAGCACCAGCACCAGAGCGCACAGCCAAGCCAACCTCGCAACGGTTTGACCAGAGCACGACGGTCTGTGCTAGGATGTAAGGCAACCATGCCATCAACGCTTTTTCCGTACCAACACGTACACGAACGTTTCAGTGTATGTTTCGGTGTGCGACTGTTGTTTTACTGGCCAGTGTGTGTGTAGGCATGGCTTGGCTGGATATTGCCGGGGTGATGCCTGCGATGGTTGCCAAAAGGTACACATGGATGCAAGCATACATGTGCGCACATTCACGCTGTATATTTAAGTAATTGGCGTTGATGATATGGCGACTGATCGCGGGCGCGAGAATATTGTTGCGTTGGTTCTATAGCGAAATCATTTAGATTACTCAGATTACTCAGTCGCGTTATTGTTAAACTTCTGGCATAAAATTGTTTCACTAGCTAATTCCGAGTTCTGTAGAAGTTCTGATATCAGCAAAATATATGTATATTTGTTTCAACATCAAAACACTATTTTATTTAGGAACTTTAAAATTCGTCTACGTTGTTAGCATAGCCCGGAAACTATGGATGATTACGAATGTTCCTGGTTTATCTTACAGAATATTTGTAATTATTTTGATTTTGTGTTAAACCCTTCTTGCTACTATTGTACATCCTTTTACGCCCTTTATAAACCCATTTTATAATTGTATACCATCGCATCGAATTGAATACTGCTCTATGTTCAACTGATGGTTTGAATATCAGATATATTTATCTATTCAACATATTTTCTCAACATGCACTAGCGTTTGATTGTTGACATTTGTTGATTTCCCCAAATCCTTTCAAAAGCCAGTTTTTTACTGCGTCTTTGAGTTCGTGTAGGGTCAGCAATCAACATTCTTATGACGAAATAGAAAGTCAACTTTATAGAGGAATAATTGAAGTTTCCTAAAGTCATCATCAATTCAGATTATTATTATTATCTTCGAAAAAGAACAAAAAATCCCTTATTCATCTGCTAGTGTTTATCTGCTAATGTCTTGTTTTTAGTCCATTTTTTACTGCTTTAGCCATTATTCAAGGGTCATTCTTAGGCCCTGAAGTACCGGGAATGGTTATTAAGTCTCAACAAATTTAACGTATTATCCGAAATGTGTAATACACTTCGTTTGAGACTGCGAAACCAATAATGCTTCAAAGTACATTCACTATACCGAACATTTCACTTCCTGGATTGAAGCGTGCACCAGTATAGTTCGATCAGTCGACACACAAACACACAGCACACAGTCGCCGACGATAGTGCAATTTGGATAATTTTTTCTCTCTGCCGCCTCTGTGTTGGCGACGCTGACCGTGTTGCACGCCGAATCAATTACGACATCGACAATAACGAACGGTTTTGCTCAGAGACGCCGGTCGGTCGGACGGATTTGGCAGAATTGGAAAATTACGCAGTGCAAAGTTTATGCCCATAACAATGCGGATGAGAAGCGAGATAGTGCGGAGTTTGCGCGTGTATGTGTGTTTGTCTGCGTCGTTGTTCGAAGCTCTTTTGAAGAATTTGTGAATGCAAATTCAATCAGTTCGTCGAGTGTAGTAGTTCTGCGTGTCGTCGTCATCTTCTCTTCGCCGTCGTCGCCGTCGTCGTGGCAGACGAATTCCCATCGAACGCAGTGCACAGCACAGACGACAAAGAGTTCAATGCTCCTCGCAGGCATGTATGCTTTGCACACGGCAACGACCGAAGGATCTTCGCACCCATCAACACACAGCCTCCGACTCGTGCACACGCAAACACACACACACACGACTATGCGTCTTGTCGGTATGGCGAATGGCGGATGGTGGGCTAGTCAACAGTCGAGGCGGCTGCAGCAGCAGCAGCATCGGCAGTCAATGCTCAGCTAACACACACAGTATTTAAATCTATATAAATCTGTACGTGCATGAGTTAGCACACAGCACGCGCATGCGTTCGAGAATGCGAACCCAGCATCGAGTCATTTCATGCGAGCACACACACACTCACACACATTACATAGATTCGAAGCTCGCAGCGCATCGTACACGGCACAAATACAGGCACACACATAACATGCGCCAATAGATTATAAAATGCACTCTCCGCTTGTACCCGCGGATACCGTGCATGTGCGCAGAATTGTGCCTGATGATTTTCACATATGCATTACGAGGCGCGCGCGCGCTCGCCAGCACAAGTGCGAGAAGAAGCGAACCACCGACGACCGTGAAGCGGCAAGCGGCGAGAACGACGCACGAGTCTCTAGGTCGTTAAAACTCGAGACATTTTGTCACAGAGCACAGCAGAGTTCCGTGTGTGTGTGTGCGTGCGCGTTCGGCATGCGACAGCCGCGTATCGATCCCGGACACGTGAAGCGCAAAACGCGTTCACGCGTACCTCGCGCGCGCAAAAAAAACATAAAGCCACACAATAATATAATAATAATATTGCATACACGTCGAAGATACAGGGGCTATCACTTTATTCTTCGTACGAAAACAATACAACGTCATTTAGTTCGAGATATGATGTAATATTGTGTTGCGCAGGCTCTCGAGAAACAAGAGACAGCAACAAGTGACAGCTTACTTACTCACTTACGACGCGTATGCTCAAGTGGCACATAGCGCGTACACGAACTTCCTCCAACGGATCCGGTGTCGAGTCATCTCGTGGTGAGGTTCGTGACGTTCGGAACCCATATATTTCGGTGCTTTTCACACTTAGGTAGCCCTTTCACCACTGGTCGCTGACCGACCGGTCCGCATAGTCCTTTTGCCGAGCTAGGTTCAAACGCGAACCTAACACGTTTCCTAACCTAAGACGCCACGCGGAGGCAGGACTTCCACTTGGGCTTCGGGAGACAGTTGCAAGACTGGAACTAAACTTAAACTACTGAATAAGGCTTAGAACGACCCTGTTCCCTAACCCCATGCCCCCAATAAGTTACAGCACACATTTGAAATCATGAGAAGACTTGTCTTCGTTCTCCTTACTTAGTAGAGTGCCGTTAGTTGGTACACTGATGGGGATGGGGGCGCCAGAATGTGTGCAGTTAACCGGATAAAGACGGCACGTCAAGCTTATGGAATGCTGATGTTTCGTATCTTTCAGTCGTTTCTTCCGTCTTGTTCGTGCTACTTTACGGAAGCGAAACTTGGAAGAAATACAGAGTCGCTGATGCAAAAATGGAACGTGTCGGAGTGACGATCATCCGGAAAAGTGGGTGTCAGTCGAGAGACACCGAGAGGTAGCAGACAATAAGAAGCAGTCCCGAAACCGCAAGAAGATCCGATCGTTCGATGCTGCAATATGTGCCAAAATGGAATAAGTGCCTGAGTAAGTATTAGGAGTTCGAATTAGTTTCAAAGGTTAACTTCGAAAGGTCTCAATACACGTTGTGTGCATTCGAGCAGTCTATAACTATTTTCATGGCAAAGTGTCATCTCGCGCAAGTGTTAACAACATACATTTCAAGACCATTCAATATGTCGACTTTCGTGCCGAATAAATGCAGTTTGCGGAAAACATTATTGTTCTGCTGCTGCTGGTGCTGGCGTGTGTTTGATGCTCGAGGAAGCTTACGGGGATTATTCTCCATCGATTTCAACATGTAAGCCAGTAGCTTCTGTTCCGGACAGCCGAACAAGTTCGAAATCGGAGAATTGAAGGCTTTGTCAACGAAAATTCGTTTCAAACGCTCCAAGTAGTGGCTAGCGATCGATAAAACTTCGAATAATCGAATTTGAACCACGTTTGCTCAATTAATCCTCAAATAACTAAACAAAACCTTTAAAACAAAAATGATGATGATGATGGTGATTACTGTCAAGCAAGATATGATGTTTGTTATGAACATCTGTAAAAAAATATCAATTCACCAGGTTATACGCATTTCAAACAATTGTATCGTTGGATCGTGAATCTTTGAATCGTCAAATGGATGCAACTGTACACATACGTGCATACGTGCCCTGCCGCAAACGATTCAGCGCACGAGTCAAGTTCACATGCGCGCAAGCCCAGGCGCGACCGCGACGCGTGTGCGTGTGTATGCACTGCGCAAGTGTGTGTGTGTGCGTCGTCAGCTCGTGCACACGAGTATAAACATATAAAATCTTCTTGCATTGCGCGAGGTGCGCGCTCGAAACGTCGCTGCCGCCGCCGCCGCCACCGCCGGCGTCGGTGGTGCAATATATAACATAAATGCATTTACACGTACACGCGCGCGCGCGGACAAACAAAACGAGAAAAACAACAGCACCACCGGGCACCGGCACGCTGGTTTCAGTGAGAGAAAGAGAGCCCATCATCAGCAGGTAAACGAGCGCGAACTGCGATGCGTCGTCGGTCGGTCGGCGGTGCGTGCCTCAACTACTGCAATTTAGCGCTGCCTGCGTTCGAGTGCGGCGGAGTCGTTGTCGTGTGTCCGTATGCCTGTACAGGGTGACAAGAAATAACCCGGACCACATTTGGGGCAGCCGGCAATGGTGGTTTCTTATCGCAGCACATTTGTTTGACTTTGTTGTATTGTCTGAGTTCGAGAAATCGAGGAATCTGAAGACGCTAAATCGAAATCTGTGATCATGAAAGGCAAACACTAGCCTCACTGTGTAAAGGAAGCGAGTAATGCTGCAAAGAAATAAAACTAAAACGTCTGCAACGCTGATCGGAAATTTGAGTGTATTGTTTGACAAGAAAATCTTAAATTTTCAACTAGCGCAGCAGCTCTGCTGTCGTTGAAAATCGTCAAAACCCTCAGTCCGTCACTGTTAAGGCTGAAATTTGCGTCAACGAAAAAAATCATTTTTCCTTCGAAACGGGTCTCAAATTCAACCAAGAAGTATCAACCTAACCTTCATCAGGGCATCATGCTTCCGTGGTCACATCAGTACTTTGGCGACGTACTTTAGATATTCCAACGAGTCTCAGTGCCGGCTCACGAGGCCAAATTGAGTTTGGCGTAGAAAAACGTGTTTTCTTGATTTCATATCTTCTGATACAATATGTGGTCAAAGACACACAAAATGTTGGAAGCCTCGAACCAATCGTTGCGACTGGATAGGGTCGTTT
>JANTBZ010101193.1:0-17244 GCA_024741255.1 Exechia fusca | reverse complement strand
AGGTTTGCTGATGTTGGTTGACTTTGTTCGTTTGAGTTTATAAATGTTGGTTATTACACTGGACTCTGGATAAGACCGAGTGTTGTGCATTGTGCAGAATTTGTGAATAAAAAGTGATTTCAACATTTCAGGTGGATACAAATCGATTGCCACTGTATTGCACTTGGATTTATTTCAGATCGCTATTCACGACTCGGAAAGAATGCGGCTGAACGTAGCATTTTGGATCTTTGTTCAACTTCTTCAATTCATAAGATCAGGTAACTATGCTTTTCTAGATAAATTACTATTTGTATGTTCATCTTCAGACCTCACCTTATTTTTCTGTAGAATCGGACTACCGTTTAATCCAAATCGTCGATCATGATCAAGTCACCACCGAAGTCAAATACCTTGAGTCGGCCGAATGGTCAGTTTACTACAACTGCAACGAACCAGTTGACATCACCTGGCTGGGGCCCAACGAAAAAAGGCTCCATAACTTGAGCAAATACAACATCACTACAAACGAAAATCGTGGGATAACCACACTCGTCACCAACACCGTCGAGCTGAACGATGTAGGCACATACTCCTTACGTATCAAGTCAACCGAAAGTGAAGCTTGCAACTATTGTCGAGTTTTCACTTTATACATGCGACCGGTTGTCCGGGTGCCCAGTTCCTATGTGGTGAGAGAAGGAGAGGTTGCGCTGGTAAAGTGCACTGCCGTCGGTGACCCGAGGCCCCATTTTAGTTGGATTTGGACAGACTGTCAAATTGATATTCATAATATCAACAAAAGCTGTGGTGATCGTGTGGGTGAGAGGCTGGAGGAAAACAAAATCATTCGTTCTAATTTTTCTAAAAATGAATCCGAATGGACTTACGGAATGCGTACTAATCCGTTGTTTCACGGACTACTGACGTGTGAAGTTTATAACGAGCTCAATTTATTTGGCTCAATCAGTGTTGGAACCACTGTCGTGTACGTTCTAAGACATCCGGAACTGGTGGCCATAGATCAGAACCCCGACTTGTGGGTCTTGGGAGTTTCGGCGCAACTCGTATGTTCCGTGCACGTCGACAATCCTGCAATCCTGAAAGATGTGTTGTGGACGCACAACGGTAGTCCGGTTACAGACAGTGCGAGCATCCGTATTGAACGCGGATACGCAAATGCTTCGACCTACCAGGTGCGGCTGCTGTTCAGCAGAGTAGCATTCCAGCACCACGGCACGTATGGTTGCCATGCGCGCACTGGCCTGGACTTCGAGGAACATGTAAACGTGCAATCGGTTCGAGTGTTTACTCCCGCAAAAGAATCGCTTGTGGTGCATGCTCGCTGCAACGAAACGCTACAATTGTACTACACCTATAGCCGCATTAACATAAAGTCAACGTGGGAATGGTTCAAGGACGGATATAAGCTACGTAAGCCAAACGAATCCAACTACGATAGACGCTATATATATTCAGAAACGTTAAGAGAACCATTAATCGATCTCAAGCTCATGGTAAAGGAGGCGGAAGACGGTGACGCAGGCCTGTATCTCTGTTCAATATTCGATGAATATGGCACGCGGTCAGAGCAGTGGTACTCCGTGCGCATATTGGAGGAGGCTTCCAGCACACCAGCACGGTTTGACATTGTCATTGTAGTCTTGCTGCTGCTCCTCATTTGTGTTGGCTTCTTCGTCTATCGTCGGCGCGAGCACGAGCAACGCATTCGGCTGAAGCGCTCGGGCATCGCGTACTTCGACACGGGCCACATGCTCGACTTCGATCCGAAGCGGTCGCGCACGGAGCAGGCGGACCTGCTGCCCTACGACATGCGCTACGAGTTTCCGCGCGATCGCCTGTGCCTGAGCGGCGTCCGGCTGGGGCACGGAGCATTCGGGGTGGTGTTCAAGGCGCTGGCGCTGGACATCCAGCCCGGCGTCGCCGAGACGACGGTGGCGGTCAAGACGATCGTGCGCGATCGCGACGATGAGCTCAAGGCGCTGATCGCCGAGCTGAAGATCTTGATATACCTGGGCGATGGGCATGTGAATGTGGTGCGTCTGCTGGGCGCCGTGACGCGCGACATCCGCAAGCGGTCGCTGCTCGTGATCCTCGAGTTCTGTGCGCTGGGCAATCTGAGGGACTTTTTGACGGAGCATCGCCAGAGCTTCGTGAATCAGGTGGATCGCCAGAGTGATCTGAATATACTGACTAAGCAGCTGTTTGGCAAGTGAGTAGCAATGAACACAAATAATATACTTACAGGGGGAGGATACGCACGTGTCGATACGGATCAATACAAGAGTCTAGCTGGTGATTCTAGGGGCAAAATAAAGATACCCTTCTAAAAGGACTCTCTCTCTTGGGAGCAGTATAGAAAAGTGGTAACACAGTGACAGTGCGACTACGGTGCAAGAGGTCCAGGGATCGAAACCAGACGAAGCACATTCACATCGAATGGCTTTGATTGAGCTTTGAAGCAGCAATATTCAAAAATGAAACGGAATATCAAAGTGGATTCTTTTTATGATTATTTGTTCGTTCGAAAACATTTGATTTTGACAAAGATATCAAGCTTCCCGGAATTTTTTCCATTTTTCGATTTTGCATAGTATCTAAATTGTATATGTTGTTGACATTCATAACTTGTCGACTTCATTTGTCTTGTTACTAGAGCTCAATACCGCTCCATTGGCCGGAGTTATGGACAGTTTAAAGGGTGTGCTTCCCTGGGCACAAATGTCATCATATCACCATTAACCAATAAATCTCAGAAGACTTTAATGACACGACACTAAACCAGGCCAGTGTATCTAGACACCATAAGCTTTCGAATGAATGGTTGGAGCCTTTTCTAGAGGCACTCCTTGATATTTAAATTTCGGTTCTTTCGAGCCACATGTTATCGACCACGGAGGAAAACGGAGAGGGCATGTCGAGCAAAACGCGGGTAAACTTCAGTGGGCTTATTCTGGGCTTATTTGGGGGTAACAACTTCAGAACGCGCGCGTAAAACGCGCCGACCAATGCGAATTCTGACGTCTAGCCTCGGACACACGATTGTATGGAGAATGCTTGACATGCCCTCTCCGTGTTATGGACGATATGCTGAAATCCAAAGATGTTGTATGTAAAGATGAGTCAAAGAGGCGAAATTGTGTAACGCTGTTTTGACAAACGGAGGTACTATTTCGACCGTTCGTAGTAACTTCTTGCAAATTCATTCATTAAAACGGATATGCGAGTGAGATTGTTTACGTTTTCTCTCGCTCTCTGAGCGAGATTGGCATATGTGTGCGTGAAATTCGTGTGTGTATATGTGAAGTGTCATTTATTCGTTTGATTGTATTGTCCCTATGCTTATGTGTTAACTCAACTTTGACTCATATTTGCAAAAAACCACTACGAACGTTCGAAAGTGGTTGTGTTTATCAAAACAGCGTATCACAGATGTGTCTCTATGGCGATTCCCTATTAAACCATCTCTAGTTGAAATAAATATAACTGTTATGTTTACAATTAATTAAAATCAGATAAAAACCCGGATTGGACGAAATAATATTTTTTCCCAAATCAGGTATTCCAGAATATTGCAACGTTTGAAGCAATCTCCTTGACCAAGAGGTTGTGGCTATGTGTGTTGCATGGCGCTTACCCGCTGGTCGAACACAATTCGGAGCACTGCACTCCTCCTCCTCGTCGGACGTCGACGCTGCGGTCGGTGTCTGGCTTTGATTTTCGGGCACTGATTTGCGGCCCCGCTTCTTCTTTTGCGCGGCAGCTGACGCTGCCGACGTGACCGCACCGCTGACGAGCGCTGCCGCCGGTGCGGTGCTGGGCGCAACCGCCGACGGCGCAGATATCGTAGCAGCAGCCAGAGCAGTGGTCCCGCTGCCGGTAGCTGCCGCCAGGGTCGTTGCGAGCGCCGCTGTTGATTGCGCTGCTTCTGCAGTAGCGGCAACCGTCGTCGGTGCCGAGGGCGTCGCTTTGTTGTCAGCCATCTTCAGCTTGCGGCCACGCTTTAGTTTTGATTGGCTGTTTGCACTGCCGACCGCCGACGCATTCGTGACGTTCGATCCGGCGCCGGCGTTACTACCGCCAACGTTGGGCGGCGATATCGGCGACCCGGTTGGATCATTGGCTACCACGTTCGAGGCTCCGCGGTTCGGTTTTCCAGCCTTACGGCGACCGTCCGCCGTGGACACGGGAGTGGTCATTGATGGGGTAGGATTGCTCGTTCGGTTCGTGTTACTCGCCAGTGGGATGTCGAGTGCCAAATTATCGTCGGCCGCTGATCCGAGCAGCAACTTGTGTACGGCGTCATCCGCGATGGGGCGAGGCTGTGTCAGTTTGATGGTTAGTACGGACACGGATCGAAGTGCGTGTGTGTGTGTGTGTGTGCGTGTGTGTGTGCGTGTGTGTGTGTGTGTTTGCGTGATTCAATAGCAGTATACACACCATAATTTTGTAGCGCATATTAATCAGCGTCAAGTCGCTACGACCCGGTTTGGCTGCGTTCAAAATGCGCCACAAATGCTGCGTCTCATCCAGACACACTTCCAGCAGATCGCCCTCCATCAGCAATTCATCCAGCCACGCGCGTGTGCTGTCGGTCAGCACGATTATACCGGTCTCATCGGCGGGTTCAGCGGACCTGGAATGGGATTGAAGCGGATTAGCCTTACGGCTCGCATTCACTACGTACACAAATATTTGATTGGCTGTGGTTCGCTGATGCACTGTCTCCAGTCGGTTTCAATAGTATAAACGTACCTCTTATCGACCGGTTCGTTGGCTGGCGTTGGAGGTGCGGACAACTCCATGTCCTCAACGTCCATGCTCGAGTCGGAAGACTCGCTCGCTCGCCGTGAACGACGCGCCACCGCTGCTGTTGTCACCGCATCCTTGCCATCGGCGTTCGGCTGCTGCTGCTGCTGTTTCTGCTTCTGCGCCAGTTCGGTGAGAGTCGCCAGCTTGGCAACCACCTCTGGCGTGGACAGAGCCTGCCGGGCGCGGTCCTGCCAGTTCATGGCGCGTTCGGTCAGGCACTGCAGCGCCTCGCCCTCGGGCAGCCGAATCGGCAGCCGCTGCAGCGACATCAGCAGCAGCAAAATCGATTCAAGTCGCGGCCGGCGCGATCGCATGCACGACGGACACATGAACTTGGGCTCGCGGTCGCGCTCGCGCAGCGTCAGCTGCGGCACGCCTCCGCCGCATGTCGCCTCGCCACCGGCGCCGCGCTGCTGCTGCTTGCGCTTCGGTGGCGCCGCCACACAGCTGTCGTGAAACCAGTCGCCGCACAGCTGGCAGCACAGCATCGTGCCCGAGAAGCGCCGCCGGCACACGCAAAAACGGTCCGTCTCCGGGCACTTGGCCGCATTGGCGGCGCGCAGCGCGCGCATCTCGCGCAGCTCTTTCTCCTCGGCGTTCTTGAACGCGATCACCACCTGCACTGGCCCGGTGTCTTCGGCGAACTGGGCGCAGTACTGCGCCTCGGTCAGGTGCCGCGGATACCGGTCTGCCAGCATCACGGCGTCCGGACGCGGCGCGAGTGCATCGAGTATGGTGAAGTGGCCGTCACGCCGCAGGAACGTGCGACGCACGCGCTGCTTCCACTCCAGTGCCGTCACCACGTGGTCCTCCATGCGCCGCAGCTCGGTCAGCTGGAACGCGATGCTCGCGCCGCGCCGAATCACCGCCTCGATGGTGTGCAGGTACGGATAGTTCTCGTTGTTCTGCAGCTGATCGACGACCGCCAGCCACTCTTTCGCCTTGCGCAGGGCGTCCCGGAGCGCCGGCTGCGACGGCAGGTTGCCCTCGATGTGCTCCGCCTGGTCGAGCAGCTGCTCCACCTCGGCGAGCTCGTGCTGCGTATTGCTCTGGAAGCAGTGCGCCGCACTCGCCTCCCACATCTCGACGGCGATCATGATCGCCTGCAACTCGGCGAGCTCGCGCTCCACGAGCGCCAGTGGCGCCAGTGCCAGGCCGCGCTCCAACAGGCGCCGCATCACCGCCAGCGGTATCTTGTCGCCGGACTCGCGCACCGCGCGCACCTCGTTGTACCAGCGCAGTTGCTCGTCCAGGCGCCGCAACTGCTGCAGCTGCGGCAGTTCGATGCACAGCGAGCTGCCCTCCTCCAGCAAACGCGTCACGTCCGTCTCATCGCACTCGGTCAGTTCGGCGTGCTTGAGCAGCGCCTGGCACTGGTCGACAAAGTCGACACCCATCTGCTGCAGTTCGCGCACACTGTTGCCCTCCGGGATCAGACAGCAAAGGTTGTCGATCTCCTGTACGAACAGATCGAGCTCCTCCAGCGTCAGCTTGTACTTGGCGAACTCGCATGAGTTGCGCGTGCGCGTACGCATCTTATTGATGTCCAGCTGCTGGATGACCGTCACGCACTTCTCCGCCTCCAGCACGGCCGAGTTCAAGCGTTCCAGCAGCACGGAGCCGGGGAACTTCTGGTCCTCGGCGTCCTGTGCGAGCTGCTGCAGCTCCGCAAGCGTGATGACCGTGGGCGTATTCGGATCGATGACGTCGCGCACGCGACTCAGCCAGCACTCGAACGACTCGGCCTTCACCTTCAGCTTGCGCAGCATCAGCGGCAGCTCGTCCAGCGTATACCTGTACTTGAGAGTGTGCCGGTCGGCGGGACAACGGCACAGCTCTGTGTAGTGGCGCAGGCAGACCAGCGCTTTGGCGCAACCGCACGTCACCGCCGACAGGAAGCAGGTGGTCTTGCACACTTCGCACTGGCGCTCGTCGTCCGGCATCAGCTCGAACGCTTCGCGTTCCGCGCGTGTCACGCCCCACTCCAACAGCGCCTTGCGCAGCTTCTTCTCGCTGTCGACCATCTCGGCCATGTCCAGGTAGCACGCGGTCGCGATGCCCAGATTCAGTTTGTCCGGATCGAGAGCCATCTTGCACACCAGCTCGTCGTGTGAGAACACGCAGAAGCGCCGCAGCGTCGAATAGTGATTGATGCACTCGCGTCCGATCTTCATCCAGTCGGCTGGCGCAAAGTTCACCGCCTCGGCAAAGTTGTAGCCCTGATTGAAGCCCGCATGGTAGGCGCGCGGAAAAGTAATGATGAACTCGCCCGCATGCTGATCGGTGCGGTAGACGGGCACGCCGTCCGCCATCAGGATGTTCGGATTCATGATGGTCACCAGCTGGTGCAGCAGATCGGGCTGCGACTGGAACAGCTCCGGGGCGGCGCGACGCATCGTCCGTTCGAACGCCTCCGCCTTGGCGCCCGGCACGCCGTACCACGTCTTCGGCTCGCCCCAGTGCAGATAGTTGATCGAGTAGCTCCAGTGGTCCTCATTGTGCCAGCAGAATGCGGCAAAGCACATGCCCACGTACATCCACGGCACCTTCATGCCGGAGATGTCTGCATTGATGTGACCCAGTATCGACTCCTCCAGCAGCGGCAGGTTGTTTAGGTTCCAGCTGGACTCGGCGTACTCCTGGTCGCCGGCCAGCAGATATAGCGACGACTTGGTCGGAAAGCCGCTGCCGTGGTCCATCGTGTGCAGGTCGGCGCCGTACTCCACCACCACGTCCTCGTCGATGGACGACACGATGCGCCAGAACTCACGCTCCACCATCTGCGTGGGCACCAGATGCACCGGTATGTTGAAGTACTCCGTCTTGAACTGGTCGGCCATCTCGCCGAACTGCTGCAACGTGTACTCGCGCTTCGCCTGCTCGAAGCCGAACGCCTCCGTCGGCTTGCTCACCTCCTCGACGACGCACTTCGGGCACCGCCACTCGCCCTTTGGTACTTGCTCCAGCGGCGGCATCAGACAGAACGTGTGGTAGCTGTCGTCGCATCCGTCGCACAGCAGCATTGCCTCTTCCACGTCGCCGCGATTGCACATGTGACAGATATACTTGGCCAGCGGATCGGGCGGTTGTCGGCGCTGACTGCAGCGCTTACCGTTCGGACTGCCGCCGGCAGCCGCACCATTCCCCATTCGGGACCGAGGCCCGCCACCGTGTGCGACAGCCGCCGCGGCCGACTTCTGACCGTAGATCTTGCGGCGGAGCTCGGCGGCACGCGCCGCAGCCGCAGCCGACGCCGCCGCACTCGCACCTCCGCCATCGGCAGCGCCGTCCAGCTCCTCTTTGACGCGCCGTTCCTCGGCGGCGCACGCCTCCGCGCTTGCCGCATCGATGCGCTGCGATCGACGGGCGGTCGGCTCGCGCGGCGGCACCACCTTCTGGCGCGAGACTATACCGTGCGGCTTGTAGTCGTGGTCGGCGTCACCGCCGTCCGGCTCTAGTTTGGTCTGCGAGAGTGTGCGTGAGCGGCGAGTGATTCGGGGCAAAAGGAAGGGAGAATGTGTATCTGTTGGCGTCAAAGCGCCGTGCGACTTACCTTCATTTTTTCGCCGGGCTCGCCCAGCGTGAACAGATCGAACGGGTACAGGATGCGCTCGTAGTGGCCCTTGAGAATGGTGCCGATACTCTTTCCGGACGGATAGCCCATTCGCGACGAAATGTTGGACCACTTGCGGTCCTTGGTCGCCTGGTCCATGCCGCCCTCTTCCTGCACCAGCCGGTACAGCGAGTACAGATCGAGCGCCTTACGCTCCACCATCGGGATCTTCAGCGAGCTACCCTGCAGCTCCCAGAACTTGGCAATCTGATCGAGGAAGTTGAGTTTGACGCGCGTTTTGGCCTCCAACTCGTTCAGCCGCTGCACGCGTGGCGTGAACCGCAGTTTGTCCACGTTGACGGTAAACGGCGGCTGCCAAGTCTGCAAATGCACGTAGACAAATTAGAACACATGCATAGTATATGGAAGCTCCTCGGAAACATTTGACTGCGGACAAGGTTGATTTTTATTACACGGACACGACACGGCAGTCTAGATGATGCTGGGACGCCGACACTTACCGTTGGCGGTCGAATCTTGCAGATGCCGTATTTTTCTGCGATCGGTCGGATCTTGTTGATGTATGTGAGTGGATTTTTGAACTCCTCGATGGTGGGCACAAAGACTGGCGCTTCCTCGGGCACGGTAAATACGAACTCTTCTGTTTTGTCTATGGAGAACGAACTGTTCGGAGTTTGCGCATTGCTCGGCTGGCGTGGCGACGCTGATGGCGCATTGGGCGCACCGGGTGAGACACGCGGCGAAACGCGAGGCGACGAACGCGAGGATGTTGACGATGATGACGATGACGGATGCTGATTCGGGGGCGATGCTGGAACGTTTGGAGAGGATGCACTGGCCGATGAGAAAGCCGTAGATGTGCTGGGTGCTGTGCTGGTGGCTGCTGTCATGGTCACTTTTTCTTCGTTGGACACCATTTTGCCGTTTGTGCGAGCACACGCGCGAGTTCGAGTTCTGTGTATTGTTTTGGGATTGATTGATTCGATGGTGTCAAGATATCGTTTGTTGGTAAAACTGCTGCACGGATTGGGAAAGGAGTATCGTATCGTAATCGTAGCTATACATCAGTCGCACAACGCACAATGTTAACATGGACATGAGTAGGCTACTCTTACACACACTCGCACACTCACACACAAACACATACTTTTATGCTGCTTGGGGCTGATTGGCTTGTTCTAGAGCATACTGTGTGGGATGTTTTGTATGATTTTATGTTTGATGACGTTGCAAGGGCAAACTCACGAATACTATATAGATAACTTGCTGGGGAGCAGTATTGCGTTTTTTCATCACGGATAGACGACTGTACAGAAAAGGTGCGCTATTTTCATTTTCGTATGTTTTCAGATTTCAATATATCTCGATGGTGAGCAGAAGCTCCAGTTACAAGTCACAAGTTTGGCAGCCAATTTTCTGCTACAATGAAGAATACTATCAATCTTGTTTCAGATTGCACAAGTTATTCCAGAACACGTGAACCTAGATTACACACCTCAGCACGTTTGCAACCCTCTGACTGCACACACACGCAATATCCTTATTGCATGGAGGAATAGCGAATCGGCCGAGCAACACGAACACGACAAAAACACCCAGCCCAGCAGCGAACACATCGACGAAAGACGAAAGGCCTCAACAACAATGGCGGACATAACCGAGTGAGCAATATGCACGCAAGCACGTACTCACTCGCACACATACACACATACACATGGACATACACTGAATCTGTCGTTCTGTACATATGAAAAATACCATTCACACTACTAGAGCGACGAGCACGCGAGTACAATAAAGGGGGCACGCGCTGTTCCGATCCCACATTATTTCACATGTTTAGATCGATTTAAACACACGAGGGCTATCACAGTTCACAGTTGGTTCCGCGTTTACACATTTTCACAATCTCGAAACTTCACGATGCCGCAAATTACATACATTTATAATCACAAAGGTCACAGTACACAATACACTATATCAATAGAATCCCATCCAGAGAGATTGGGTTTCGTATCCAAATTAAATAGTAAACCTTGCGGGAGCACAAACAAATTATTCACTAATTATTGCACGTTCGATCCGATATCCGAATATCCGATCCGAACGCGTTGACTAGTTGACTTGTTCTTGTTAAAATAAAGCCCTATATACATAAAGTGTCGCCATACAGAACACACAATCTAACATGACAGTGACACTAGTATGTGTTTTACGGATGTTGGCAGCGCGAGCGCAGTCGGTGAAACAAAGACAACGATATGTTCATTCACGGACTCTCATGTCTCTCTCATATCTCGAATTATACCCGATCAACATTTCTAATCGCTTTGCAAGAGAATTGTTCCGAAAGAAGTCCGTTTGGCGTTAGTTGGTGATAATCTCCATTCTTGCCCCAATCAATTGAAACCGCTCCGAAGATAAACAGAATCGCTTGATCGCCGCCTGAGTGGTTGAAACTAACTATAGTTATAATCACAAAAAATAACGTGCATAGCAGCGATGCCGAGAAGCAGAGAAACAAAGAACGTTTTGATCAGTGCGTGCCTATAAAAGTCCAAACACGGAACGGGCAAATTGAATTGAAAATGTTCCGATTGAAATGTTTATTTTCAATATGTTCAGATTGTTTTGAACGGACATTTTCGAAAAGAACGTAATTGGTTCGTAATTTGCATCATTTTATAAAATAATGTGTCAACATTTCAGATATGCATATTGTTGTTGTTGTTGTTTGTTTTCGGTGTGATGGCTGGATGCGAGTCCATATAAGCCTAGTTGTCGGTCGCAAACATGAACGCGGCACGTACGGATTCCCATGTATTCTGACGACAGTTCCGAATCTTGACATCTACGTGGTGAAATAATTGAATTTTAATTGTTTCCACGTAGGATGACAGCGATCGTCGACGGTACGGTACGCGTTCCGACAAGCCCTACTATATTGCCTAGGATATGCATATTGTTGTTGTTGCTCGTTTTCGATGTGATGGCAAGATGAAAGTCCATATTGCCTATATATATGCATATTACTGATACCACTGAAAATCTCATGACTGCTTGTAGATATGTATAAATCCCGAGCGACATTTCTTTACGACATGTGACCACAACGATCCAATCGAAGGACTGAGCGAGTTTGGCGTAATCTCCATGCTGCTCCCAGCACAGGATTGACGAATCAGCTCCGAATAGCCTCAAATTAGTTAGAACGCCGGATTTTGGTTGAAAAAACTACACATTTCCTCAGAACTATCGCCCTGGTTTTTTAGTTTTCCTCGTTCGCTCTTTTCCCGCTCTTTTTTATCTTTCCTGGTCGCCACAACCCTTTTTGTATTTACCCCCGCTAGAATAGAATAGACGCTAGCGCTACGCTTAAATCATGCTTATAAAGAAGCTTAGCGTGTTAGTCTCACCGATATCATATTACAACGTTCTGCCTTCACAAGGGGGTAGTTTTGCGAATTTTAGCTAGGAATGTCGCCCGGGCTGCTAGATGCTAGTAATGAATAATCGAGGGGTGGATCACTCTGGAAATCGGTTTACACTTCGCCGGAAATCTTTGGAAATCTCTGGAAATCTTCGGAAATTCACGGAAATCTTTGGAAATTCACGAAATTTTTCGGAAATCTTTGTGAAAAAGTTTCTGGAAATCTTAGGAAGTCTCTGGAAATCTTTGGAAATCTTCGGAAACCTCTGGAAATATTTGAAAATTTCCGGAAATCTTCGGAAATCTTATCGAAATCTCTCGAAGATTTCCGGAAATCGGTGTACACCTCGAACAAGAGTGATTCGCCCCTCGTGAATAATGCCCAAGTTCGTGTAGTACTAGAATGCATTATGGACACACTCCGTGATTATGGATATTTATATAGGAAGCTATACGACCTACGAGTAAGCTGCACTTGGATATGAGATAATGATAATGATATAACGCAGTAACGTTTCTCATGTTATAAAATTGTTATAATGATGAAATAATAAATTATATTCACATAAATATCGAATTGAACGTCGAATAGAACGTTCGTCGTTTTACGTTTCTTGAGACGAATCCCATGATTATATATTGACTTCACGTTTCCTTGCTTTCTGTGTTACTTCCTCGGAAATTCGAGCTGGACATTTTATTAGTTAGACTTAAAACACTGATGTTACATTCGATATTTCCTGTAGATCACCGGCAATTTCCTCGATGCGGGCACCAATTTTTGTCGCTACCTCCAATTTCTCATTCATCGGCAGATACAGAAATGACCACACCAGTTCTCCGTCGACGATTCCTCGAGATGGATTTGTCATCACACGTTTCTGTGATTTTACCGTTCGGAACGATTTTGGATTCAGACCACACAGGTGCTCGATGTGGGCTTGCATCACGTTTTGCAGCATGAACAGGCGACGGTAAGTCTTCTCAGGCAACGGCAAACAGTATCCAAGACCTCCGTCCAGTGTTGCTGTTAGACAATTGACAAACAACGATATGAGCTATACCGATCAAAATACAAATGTCTTGCCATACTCACCATAAAATGTCGCATGCTTATTGTCGTATGATGTACTCCAATGCTTCGTCACCTTGTTGCACTGCACACGAAACATTGCGTTGATTTTCTGTCCCACATGATAGTCGGACCTGCGCATCAATCGCTGTCCGCCATAGGACTCTCTGACCTCCGGTTGGTACATAAACACGATGATATTCTCCGCACAGTCAGACGCAATGAATCCCAGATTCGCATTGTCCACGCTGAACTCGATGTTGTACACGTTCAGCATATTGTAGTCACGCGAAACCAGCGACAGGGTCCGATACTCCTCCTGGAAACGCAACAAACTGATCGACTTGTACACGTCTGCCACCAAAATCAGCGACTTGATCGAACACATCTGATGCACGTATATATTGGTGTCGATAAATGCCACACCGATCAGATCGTTGTCTTTCAGCTGCCACAGGTATATCTTCTGGCCGACGGCGGTCACCAGAAAACCAACCACATGCGTGATCGCTGTCACCGGCCCCTTCTGCTCTTTGGCATAGATCTCCTTCAGCTTGTACCGCGTCAGCGGCGCGCCCGGCTCCGGCACCACCTCGATGATGTCGTACAGCAGGATGCGGCCGCGCGACGTGATATCCTCGCTGTAGTTGTAGTTCGTGCCCACGCAAATGTACTCCTTGAGCCCGGACCGGGTGCCCTCGTAGGCGAGAGGCACGTTCTTGAACGCGATCACATGCTCCCACTCGTCCAGGTCGATGGACGTTTTGGGCACCACCTCCCACGAGCTGGGCGACACCAGCACCACCTGGAACTGGCTGAACGACGGCAACAGAAAGCGCTCGCCCTTGTTCTCCTCGGCTAGCTCCTTGTCCTCGCCGTTGAACACGTAGTACTTGTTGCTCGGCGCCTCCGTGTCCGTCACCATACAGTAGACTCGCATCTCACGATGGTAGGCCATGAACGCGGGCGTGCAGCGCAGCGGCACCTTGCGCATCGGCCAGTGTTCATCGTAGCCGAGGTGTGCGGGCAGCACGGCGATGTGCACGGCGCCCGCCCGGTCCATGTAGATCAGCCCGTTGGCGCAGTTCACATTATTGAAGGCGGCGAAGCCGCGCACCGCCGTTTCGCCGAAGAACCGGTGCACCCGCAGCTCGCCGCGCGCCGTCAACAGCACGAGGTGAGGCCGGTCGCCGCACACGATCACACCGCTGTGGCCGGCCACATTGTCGAAGTAGCGCAGCAGCCGGAAGTGTGCGTCCCCCTCCAGAAGCGGCGCCATGCTGTCGGCGCCCTGCTCCGGTCGCGCCCACTGCACGTTGTGGGCGCACTTGCGGAATCGGATCTTCAGGTGCTTGCCGCGCGGATACCGGAATGCCCGGTACACCAGCAGCTCGGCGTTCGTCCGGATGAACAGCATCGGCCGGGTGCCGTTGTTGCCCAGACCGACCATCAGGATTTCGCGCGGCATCGTCGCCTCGCTGATCTGCCGCTGATGCTGACTCTGCTGCTGCTGCGGCGGCGGTTGTGGCTGCGCATGCGTCGCGGCCACGCGCGAAGCTTCACCCGACGCGCCATGGCAGCCCAACTGCACGAACTCGATCGAATCGCTCAGCACCTTGTTGCCGTTGCCCACATTCGTCACAATGTACACCAGCCGCATGTCGGGCATCACGAACACCTCCATGTTACCGTTGTCGCGCGTCACAAACAACCAGTAGGTCGGTTTCACCGGCTGAATGTGGCGGCGCCACCACTCCGAGCGCTGGTTCTTGCTGTTCTGCGCCAGCTCCACCATGCTGGTCACCTTGAACGCATTGCCGCTCTCACCATACAGCATATCCTCCTCGTCCTCGATCTTCATGCTGGGCTCCGCCTTCATGTAGCCCGAAAGGCCCGGACAGGCCAGCTTGTCCACCTGTGTGGCGGTTGACGAAAACATGCCCGATACGTCGCGATACGCGCACAGTCCGATCACCAGCGGCGTGTCGCTGATCGTGTGCTTGTTGTTGCCCAGCCGCGGTGCGCCCTTCGTCTCTCGCAGCGCCAGCGTCAGCACCTTGCCGTGCTCGGTCTTCACGCACACGTACGGATCGCATATGGACGCCAGCACCAGGCGGCTCTCCGCGTCTACCTGGATGTTCTGCAGCAGTCGGGTGCCCTGCAGCAGCCGGATGCCGTTGCTTAGCACCTGTACGATATACCGGTTGCCGCCCACATTGCCGCAGCAAATGGTTTGCTGGCTGGCACAGAAGCCGGTGCCTTCGATCTCGTTGATCTCGTCGCCCGTCTGCAGGACCATCGTCTGGTGGTCGCCCTGCGCCAGCACCATGAACGTGTGCTGCTTGTCCTCGCGCTGCGACTCATCATACACCGTCCACACGTCACGACAGCCCTGCAGCCCAAAGCTGGTGATCGTGTGCAGTTTGACAGAGTTCTGCAGCACGCACAGGGCACCGTTCTTTCCGTGGCCACTCGACGTGACCAGCTCCAAATCGGACCGGAGACCGCCTGGTGCCTGGGCACCGTCCAGCGGCGCTTCGGCCGAAGGCTTGTTGGCGGTCGCCAGATCGTCGTCAGTGCACCGCTCGCCGAGCGCCAGATGCGTGATGGGGCCAATATTCAAAATGGTGTCGCACACCTCGAACTGATAACTGGTTAGCTGCACGGATCGCGCCTGCCCGGTGCCATAAACCTCCAGCTCGTCGTCCTCCATGCGTTTGCGCGTGTCCCGCTCCGCCGCCGCCTGCCAGCTCCCGTCAGAGGTTGCCACAGTGGCGGCAACGGTCGGGTCATCGATAGTGATGACGGTGTTCTGGTCGTTTTCAGTGAGGCGCAGCAGCAGGGAGTTGCCCAGTCGAGAGCCGAGGAACAGGTACTCACTGCTGCACATGCACATCTGAAAACATATACGCACACACACCAAACATTATCCTCTACTATATCTTATGTGCGCTTTCAGATATACTTACACAACTGGTCAACACACTGGCGGCTGCCTTGCTGAAATGAAAATTCCGAATACTCCGCATCGAATCCGCGCACAGAGTCAGCACGTACAACTCGCCTCCGCGCAATGACAGCACCAACTTCTCGGGCTCAATGAAGGCCATCTGCGCCGCATCCAAACTGATATTCACTCCGTCCTGCGGTCGCAGCGGGAAATTCGAACAATGGTCGGCCGTACTGTTCAAGCTCACCCCGAACGGCGGCACGCTCTGGTTCAGGTAGATCAGCGCATTGATGGCCACAATAAGACAGCCGCCAATTGGCTTTCGCACCGCCAGCGCCTGCGTACAGTCGAACGGCAGTCCCGTAACCGTCCAAATAATCGGATGTACTCGCTGCTGGATATTGAGCGAGATCGCCACCATCGTGCACGTGTCGGTGCGCACGGCCACGCGCCCGGGGAACGTGCGCAACGGCTCGTACACGATCAGCAGCGTGGGCTCATAGTAGCCGTGCAGGAACTGAATGTCAATCACATTGTCGATCTTCTCATCCAGTTCCTTCAGTGTGATGATATAGGAGGCCAGAATCGGCGTTTTCGCCACGATCTGCGTGCTGGCCAGTTTCTTCATCGGCTTCACGTCCGGCACCTCGATTTCGTCCAGTGAATTGTCCCGCCGGAACGGCAACACCACCAGCTTGCGCCCGTAACACAGCATCACCGCACACCGGTTGTCCGGATCGACGCGCACGATGGGCGTGTGATAGTTGCCCGTCCAGCCGCCCTTGATGTCCTCCTCTTCGTAGTAGTGCAGCGACAGCGTTTTCAGGTCGTACGTGTCCGGGTCGTGCTGCACCACCGACAGTTTGGCATCCTTGAAACTGATGAGGAGCGCGTCGCGCTGCGAGTTGGCCAGCGAGACGGATTGCAGCGACATGACGTTGCCGTGCAGCTGGTACGAGTGCATGCACTCCAGTCGCATTTTCGGCGGCCGGGCATCGGTGAACTTGTCGGAGCAGCCGGCCGGCACATCGGGTATGATGCGAAAGACTTTGAGTACATTGGCGCCAGCCGTGACGATGTTCTCCTCGGCGATGTTGAAAAAATGGCATGTAACGCTAAACTCGATGCCTGTGGCCTCGTGCGACTGCTTGCAAATGGAAAACATTTTGATATGTTTTATGTTTTGATTTTGTTGATGGATTGATCAGGGTTCGTTCTGCATTTTCTGAATGTACATTTCTTACTCTATCTATCTTGTATAGGCAATATGGAATATGGACTACGCTTCCAGCCACAACAGAGAAAACCAACAACAACAACAACAACAACAATCGAAAAACAGAAAGCAGGGTTGCCGTTCTGAATTAATAAATAGAACTTATTTTGCCTACAAATTAAGCAAAATC
>JANTBZ010101082.1:0-17247 GCA_024741255.1 Exechia fusca | reverse complement strand
AACATTTGTAACCACGATTATGCGTCACGTTTCCGAACGATTAAAATGAACTATACTTTTTATCCCCTTTTTCCCCTTTTTGCCTATTTTTTGATGTTGAGCCCTTTTTCGTCTATAATCCCTTTTTTAGACTCTTTTTCGTCTTTTTTCCTTTATTTCCACTATTTTTAGACCTTTTTTTTGCCTACCCGGACAACAAGACTGCTCTCTATGTGTAGAATGTTTTGTAAAAAAAAAATCGCTAATAAGTTCATTGAAAAAAATATGTATCAAAATATGTTTGCTAATTTCTCTGAAAATATACAAAACATGTAATGCGAAACAGAATTATCCAAGCAAATAATGTGCTTAGGGCAATATTTGCATGAAGAACCAATTTCACCTCGTCTTTCAACCCACTTTTACGAAAAATCATCGAAAAATCATTGTTTATAGACCCTTTTTCACTGTTTTTAGCCACTATTTTAGGCCCTAAATCGTACTTCTTTAGGCCCTTAAGTTCCGGGCCTTGGTTATAAGATACTTGATTTAAAATTTGTATCAATCTTCCATATACAGCGTTTTGTAACTTTATTGAATCTTGAATCCATTTCTTCTCTCATTCGACGTTTTTTCCTATTCTTTCATCAATGAAAACATTGACGGATACGAAATGAAATAGTAACGAATATCTAACATTTAAACATGCAAATAGCATCTTTCACACTTCACTCGACATGGATTGCATAATTATGCGTAGTAGGAACTGAATGAACCGACACGCATTGCACGCATTTCAATTCAATCCAACGCGCTGACATTGACTCAATCGGACCGTTAGCCAAACACCACCTCGAACACCGGCCGCCATAATGTGCCACACATGCTGTATTGGTCACAACTTACAACGCATGAACGCACGAACGACGACCAAGCTGCGGGGATTTAACTTTCAATTTCATCGGTGTTGTGTTGAGCCACGACGAATCTGCAGATGAATATATATATACAGTACAGCACACACCGACACAGCCAGCAGACACTATTATTATTACATGCGTCTCATGCAATCCGCTGTCGTGTATGCATGCGCACGTTCGAACTGCCGGAGAAATTCTACGCGACCGTGAACATGCGGAGAAAAGTCGTTTGTCATCATGCCGCAGAAACCGCGCAAAAACATGTTTTTCGCCAGCAGCACAGATTTATCGCACGACGTGCAAATATATATATATGTATGTGTGATATAACCGGGGCAGCGTTGTGAACACGTGGTCGCCGATCGTTGTGGCGGTCATTGCTCGTCGGTCGTTGCACATGTTATGTCTTATGTCTGTGCTAGCCGATAAATATGTGCGAAATAACGGAAAACAAGACAACAAAATATCATATTTTTAATTCGTTTATTTCACTTAATAGGACGAACATGTAAATGCGCAAGGCACTAATTCGAAACACTCTAATCCAACTTAAACATGTAAATAATACTTATGCTACATACAGGACAGGTACGTCAGGTAGCCCAACGGCGGAGGTTCTTTATCGCTCGTATCTCCCTTCCTCAATACCCCGCAAAACTGTACTGCTGATGCGACGGACTGAAATCTCCATAATTGTGATTCGCTGCCAGCTCCACGACGCCCTCATGCGAGTACCCGCCATTTCCACCGCCATGATGCACCGCCTGCACAATTGGCTGCGTGCTCTCGTGCAGCCCAATCGCCGCATGCGCGGCCGCCTCGGCGGCCACATTCTGCGCCTGCTGTGCCGACGCGGCGGCCTTCTGCGCCAGATGCTGAGTGGCCTCGAAATCGATCCGTGCCGCGTGCAGCTGCTCATCGATGGCCTCCACTCGCTGCTTGGCCGCGCCCACCATGGCCGTTTGGGAGGCCAACTCGGCGGCGGCCTCGCTGGCCGCCTGCTGGGCGTGCTCCGACGACACCTGCGCATTGTTCAGCGCCGCGGTCAAAATGGCGAGATGGTTCATCGCCTGCTGGGCGGACTGCTGGGCCGCCTTGGCGCTGCGCTTGGCCTGCTGCAGCTGCTGGATCTCGCCATCGAGGGCCTGATGGGCGCCGATGTTCTGCTGCTCGAGGCCCTGCAGCAGGACCTGCTTGCCGGCCAGGGCGGCCTGTGCTGTGGCAGCCGCCTGACTGGCGGCCTGCGCCAGCTGGTTCTTGGCCACGTAGGCCGCTTGCTTGCCGGCGGCGTGCTGACTATTGACGGCTGAGCTGGCCTGATCGGCGGAGCCCTGGGCGATGGAACGGAGGCCGCTGCCGGCGCTGTAGCCTTTCTTCTCCGTCGGGGAGGAGGAGGAGGCGGAGGCTGGAGCGGAGGAGTACTGTTCTTTGGACTCGTCGGCGCCGTTCGAGTAGTCGTACTCGTACTCGTAGTCGCGTTTAGTGAGCGCTGCGGCGACGGGCTGCTGGTCGTGAGTGGTGGACGTCGATGTGGACGATGAGGACGACGATCCGGAGGAGGACGAACGGGCGAGTGCCAGATCGGCTGCGAGAGGTGTTGGAAAGTTGGTTCGTGATTTGTGTGATTAGTGCATGCGTCGTGAGCGCTTGAGGATATAATAGTATGTTTTGGGTTGAACGAAAAGTGATTTCGTATTTTCTCATGGAAATATCTCGCGTTATGACGATTGCAATGATGCGTTCGTCAGGTGGCATTGTAAACCTAAACATTCAATAACAAGATAGGTACGTCTCCGCGAAAACCGTGTTCTAAAAGACAAGGAGCAGGGTCTACATTCCAAGCTGAACAAACATACCAAAAAAACTTGAAATGCGGTGTCCATTGTGTAATTAAATGTAATATTGCACATTTCTTGTCATTATAATACATATTATGATCAATGTTAATATTTGTTTTCGTTTGTGGAGTTCATTGGGCCAATATAATGACGAATTGCCAAGAACAGCGGTAGTTTGCCTGCCCGAGTTTAGGCGAACAAACCGTTGCATAGTTTATGATTCAAACCGGATAACTCTAACTGTTATTATAATTGAGTATTGAGCATTGAAATATGATACGAAATGCGACAATACTTTCCGTCCAACCCAATATTTGTGTATGTGTGGCTAATAAACTTACCCAGACAACAAACCAGCACCAGTACGGCAATAAAGGATTTCATGATGATGAAGGCACTTAACCGCTGTGTGTCAAATGAAGCCTGCGGTATACGATGGATAGAAGCAGTTAATTATGATGTGCTGCTTCAGGAGAGTGTTCGAGTTTATATTTGCTTATCACACGCACACGACGAAGTGTTGTGTTATGTGACATCTCACAAACACAGCCACACACACACACACACACACACACACACCTGCATAACATGCCATAATTCGTGCGAAACAATCGCTTGTTGACCATTAGCTGTGACATCTTAATCGATTACTTAACATCACAAACACACTCAACACAGATGAAAATGCTCGCGGACAAAAGGCGGACGTCGCGTGCTGCTCTCGGCGCTCGCGCGCACCTTCATTGTGTTCGACTTGCATTCGAAATGCCGCGGCATAGCGACACACCGGACAAATGCGCACCAATTCCGGCGACTATATGGTCGATTATGTCGATTGTGCACAAAGGCCGGTGGGCAAGCGCCAAAGCAAACATGCGCACACACGGACGACACAGATGGAAATTGCAGCAGTCGATTTGAGCGCTGTTGGCGCTGTTTGTGACGCGATATCAAATCAATTTTGCATTTCACACACAAACGCATTGGCGCGGCGCGCAGTCCCACCGGATGAGCGACGTTTTCACTTTTTAGCAGGCAGCGTTTATAAGTTAACGACCATGAATTGATCAGCGCACACAACAATGCACGTCTATAAATAGTATGTGTATGATGCGTTGTACGATTTTAATACTTTAATCTCCAATCATATTTCGGTGTTTGTGTGCGTACTTTATTAACGAATTAGAGTCGCGATATCATAATCGCGATGTTGGTGATCTATGCTCCGAACATAAATCGCACGTATACACTGGGTAAAACAACTCTCAGGACAGTCGTGTTGTTGGGAATCGCTTGATCATTTATTGAAGATATGCTTGATTTATTTTGACTTTTGTTCAAGGACAATTACTCTTCACTCGGGTGACACAGAACAATGCACATAGAAGTAGAATGTATTAGAAACGCACACATAATTACAAAGATCATCGTTAGATGTTCCGATTCTTATCACTCAAACTATCGTCGTATGTCTCCGCGTGTTTGCACTATAACACATACCGCACTCAAAACACTATAAAAATACAATGTACAATGCGCGAAATAAGGTTACCGTCACCCGCGTTTTTCCCAATATGTGGTCGAATAATCATCGACATTTTCGTTCATAATGGAAAAACATGTTCTATTTAATTGCAATAAAAAAAGTATTAAAATTATATCATGTCTAGATGAAGTGTCAATTCAAAGTTTCATGTGAAATATCAGTCTTGAAGTGAAAATTGGTCTGTATAATTTTGTTTTAAATATGTATTGTCATTGCACATGATTTTTCAGAAGTGGAATTCCGTCCAGTCATAGACTTTTGCTTTAGAATGTTCTACCTAGTCGCATTGTTGGCAACAATAGAATGTCAGTTTGTTGTTGTGTTGCCTAAAATATTGAAATTCAATTCGACTTCAAGTTTCTCGAATATTTTCATGTTGTATAAAATTTAAATGGTGCATTGATTGTTCGTATTACCCGATTATTCCGAAAACATTTAAAGCCATATTGTGGAAAATATTTACGAATCTATTGCTGTCATTTTATTCGTTGATTATTTGGAAAGATATTGGGGAACCGCGGATGGCGGTATTCTATGTCGCGCACTGTATATGCGAACAAACATCCACAATTTCTCTTCGTTTGTTTTATTAACGTAGGCCTGCTAAAAAATGGACTGCCCGGGGACTCATCATTTTAGCCACTGTGTCCACTACGAGTCGCCTTTCAACTTGACACGTGCAGAAACTACATACATACATACACACATACATACGATTTAAGCACTTTCTTCGCTGCACACTCACACACACTAACCAACACCAGGCACACATACACTCACACACTTGCGTACTGGGGAGACTGGCGGTGGACGATCGGCGAGTTTGAAGCGAGGACCGGCGGAGATGCTGTCGATTTGAAGCCACTGAACGGAATGATTACTGGTTTTCCGCGATTTCGTATTTATACTGCCGCAGCATACGCGCGCACACGGTGCGAGAGGTGCGATCGGGCAGCATACAACACCTCTACGCGTTCGTGCGACAACGCGAGTGCGGTTCGGTTCGGGTTTCGGGTTGCAAATTTCGTCTGCACTCTTCACGCCTATCAGAGCGAGCGCAACCGCGATCACCACGACGCGAGCAGAGCATAAATGCATGCGTATATGCTCATTTGATGTGGATCACATGTCCGCCGCGTTCAAGTCTTTAATCTTTGCACCAACATGCGAAGATTACATCTAAACACCATTGATTTGTAAACTGAACAAATTGTCACATAATCACCGAGTGATAATTCAATTTACTCGCTCGGCCAAACGCATAATTAGACATGCTTCTTTCTGCCACCGTCCGCTTCGGTGATTCGGTAACAAATCGACGAATTTCGATTACGCGCATCGTCGGTGCAATATATCACTATCACCCAATTGGCCATGCAATTGCCATGCGAACGTAAACACGCCCGACACATGTCGCCGTTCGTCGAGCACGATTATGTTGTAGCATAATCGTTATGTATTTGTTTAATCTATTTTCATGGCATCCGAACGCACTATACATTGTCTTTGGTAAGTCTTTGGCTCTCCGCATATTTGTTGTCATCCTCGTTGCCTCGTCGATCAACACTACATTATTTGTCCGCAGTATGCCTACAGTTCCGCCTCGAACCCGCCGCCGCCCAATACGGCTACATGTCTGTCAACAACTACGATTACATTCCGAAATTCGACCGCAGTGCTGTGCCGGACGCCGCACCGCCCGCCAGCCCAGACGCTTCGGCTGGCGCTTCGGCCGGCGCTCCGCCGGCACCGGCGGCGGGCACCGAAGCTGGAGCCGGAGCCGGAGCTCCGGCCGGAGCACCGCCCCCTGCCGCTGACCCCTCTGCTCAGCCGGCTGCCGGCGCGTCGCCCGCCGGCGGAGCGCCAAGCGACAACACACAAGCTCCGATTAACCCAGCCAACCTCTCCGTCACGATGTCCAACTCCAACTCGAGCATGACCGTCGACTCGTCGTGTGCGTCCGCCTCGACCGCCAACTCACCGGGCGGCGCATCCAATCCCATTGTCCCAGGCCTGCCAAATGGCGCGGCTGGAGCAGCAGGCGCCGCACCCCAGGTCGGTGCCGCTGCTCCTCCTGGCGCTGCAGCTCCATCCGGTACCGCCGCTCCTGCCGCCGCCCCCGCCAGCCCCGTCGGCGGTCCCGCCGTCCAGTACACCAGCACCGGCAACACGACCACCGACTCCCAGAAAACGGCCGAACTCCAACGCATGGTCCAGCAGCTCTACGCCGCTCAGGCCCAGGTCCAACTGGAAGCCGCCGAAATCCAGCGCGCCCAAACGATCGCCTCCGCCGCCCAGCAGCAGCTCGACGATGCGGCCAACAATGTGCGCGTCATCACCGCCGCATTGCGCGCCGCCCAGGAAACCGTGGCCACCTCGGCGCTGCACGCCCAGTCCGCCCAACTGCAGCTCAGCGCCCACGATCAGCTGCTGTTCACCGCCCGACAGCGCGTCGACGCCATGTCCTCGCAGATGGTCGGCCTGCAGGCGGAGCTCGGAATCGCCGGCGGCGAGCAGCAGCACCAGAGCATCGATGTGCCCGCCCTGCTGAACAAGCTGCGCGCCCCGCTGCCCAGCGAGGAAATGCCCAAGCCCGCGGGAGTGGACGCCGGTGCTCCGGTGCCAGCTGCTCCAGCTGGAGCTCCTGCGGCGCCGGCGCCAGCCTCGCCACAGCAGCCCGTCACGCAGGTCGCGATGCATCCGCTGGCCGTGCATTCGGTGCGCGCCGACGGCCAGCCCGGGCGCATCATCAACGCCGGGTCGCTGTACAAGCGCTCCGCGCCCGAGATCACGTCGCCCTCGCAGGTGCACGATCTGCTCAGCTGGGTGCGACGCGCCTCCGATCAGTATGTGGCACGTGCGTCGGCCGCGTCGATGGACGGCTGGTCCGGAGGCTCGGAGTATTCGCCGGCGCTGACCGATAAGCAGCGCAGGCAGCAGCGGTTCGTGAGTGATTTCGCGAGGAATATCAATCATGTGAAGGGCAAGGAGGTGACGCGGTTGGCGGAGTCGGGTCGGGAGATGCCCGCCTCCTCGGTGCGGAGCAGGGCGTTGCCGGCAGCGGTGGCGGCTTCGAAAGCGGTCGGTGGTGGCGGCGGTGATAAGAAGCGTCGCAAGACGCGATTTGTGCAGAATTTCACGACGAATATTCGTAGGATGAATGGGCCTCCGCTGAGCCAGAACAGCATATACACGCGATCGATGGGCGAGGAGCGTGCGAGCTGGTACAATCTGAAGGCACAGCGAAATGCGGAGCTTCTGCGAAGGGTCATATTGCAGAATCGAAGGCGCAGGCGTCGGCGCAGCGATTGGAGGGTGTGAGCAGCAAAGCAGTAGCGAACTTGTCGATGCGCCCTCGATGATGTGTGTGCGTTTGTCGCATGTCTGTGTTGGTCGAGTGTGTGTGTGTGGGATATAATCAGTGTGTGCTTGCACTCTAGTTATCACTGATGTGCGGAGATCACGCAGATACATGTACAAGCGTGCCATAGCTCGTGTATTTGTTTATCTAGTTATTGCCAGTATGAGCCAATCTCCGAAACAGTCTTTGTTCAGCAATAAACGATCTGCTCTCAGCTCGGCGGATAATTCGGTCTACCGTCTCGGCTTTCATCTTCAGTCGAGCAGCAGCTGTCTGCTCTGTCACATCAGCTACCTGTGAAAATGGTTACCAGCAGCAGTAAGCAGTCTGATGTTACCAATCGAATCGATCTCGAGTCCATTCTGACGGAGCTCGATGAACGCTGGCCCCATCGCGTTTACATTTGGTCACTGCTCTGCACCGTTCTGCTACTATCCGCGGTGCCTCTGCTCAGCTACATCTTCACGGCCGCTCAGCTCAACACCCGCTGTCTAGTGCCCGAATGCGAAAATACCACCTACCTGACGCCGGTATTCCATCCCAGCTGGCTTATGAATGCTGTTCCGAACGGGGCCTCGAACGACTCTGCCGTCCAATTCAGCCAATGCACCCGATTCGCGTATCTCGGCGGCGACTGTCGTGACCGATCGGCATTCGATCACAGCATCGTCGAGCCTTGCTCCGCTCTCGTTTACGAGAACGACCTTGAAGTTACCATCGGCAGACAGGTACGTTCCAATGTCATTCCGTGCCCCGTTAAATTGAAGACGTCCCGTGCCGCCGTTCTCTGTCTGTCTGCCCTATTCCCTCGCAGTACCACCTCACCTGCACCGCTGATGCCGATTTCCGCCTGGCCCTCATCGGCACCCTCAACTACGTGGCCAACTGCCTGATGCTGCCCCTTTGCGCCGCCGCCTCCGACCGGTACGGCCGTCGGCCCATACTGCTCGCCAATTTGGCCCTCAGCGGCCTCTTTGGCATGGCCAAATCGTGGGCGCCAACCTACTGGTCGTTCGCTGTCCTCGAGTTCGCAACCGCCGCCGTCTCGGCGGGCACCTTCATGACGGTGCTGGTGCTCGGTATCGAGTCCAGTGCACCGGCGCAGCGCGTGCGCATCGGTACACTGCTGGCGTCCGTGTTCTCCGGCAGCCAGGTGGTATGTGGCGCCTTGGCAGCCGTCCAGCCAGATTTTCGGCTGCTGCTGCGTTGGCTGTTTGTGCCCAATTTCGTACTGCTGACGTTCGTGTGGCTGGTGCCGGAGAGTGTGCGCTGGCAGCTAGCTAATGGTCGTGTGGCCGAGGTGCGACGGCTGGTCCGCGAGGCGGCCCGGCGGAATGGGCGGCAGCTGGTCGGGCGGGCTGCGACCGCCTTGATGGACGCTGAAAATACAGCTGGTGAGATGAAAGAGATGTTGACCGTCGATCAGAGTGGCGTTCGTCGTCTTGCTGGGGACGAAGTCAGACGCTTGGCGGACGCCACGCCATTCGCGGCCGCCATCCGCTCGGCGCCACTGCGCCGCCGCCTAATGATCGGCCTGTACGCCTGGTGGGCCGCCTCGCTGGTGTACTACGGTCTCAATGTGCACTCGGTCGCGGCGCTGGGCGGCAGTAAGTACGTCAATTTTGCCGCCGTCAATCTGGTAGAGTTGCCCGCCATTCTGGTGGCCCAGCAGCTGATGCAGCTGATCGGCCGCCGGCGGGCTCTAGCGGGCGCCCTAGGCGTGGGAGCCGTGGCCACGTTGGCCACGCACTTTGTCGGACAGTCGGCTGCCATTTGGCGACTGGTGCTGTTCGTGGCGGGCAAGGGCGCCGTGACGCTGGCGCTGACGGTGCTGTACGTGTACACGACCGAGATGTTTCCGACGCCGACGCGTCAGACGTTCCTAAATGCGTGCTCGACGAGCGGCGCCGTCGGCGCAATGCTGGCGCCCATGTCTACGCTGCTGGCGGCCGTGTGGCCGCCACTGCCGATGCTGGCGTTCGGCACGACGGCGGCCATGGCTGCGGGGTTGGCGCTGGCGCTGCCCGAGACGCTGGGAAGACCGTTGCCGGATACCGTGGGAGAGGCGGAGCGACTGGATGGATGGCGACCGGCGGGAACGAAGCAGGAGGGTTATAAGAACGAAGATGATGTGGTAGCATGATGGAGGTTCGAATAAATCGAATCTACTGATATTATGTCTAGTTTTGAAGACCTTCAGGTTTTCAAATTGAATTTCCAGTTATATTGTAGCCATACTCATGCTATTAGGATTAACTTGAAACAGTTTGGCGAGCTTTTTCAAGCTCCAGATATCCAAATATCTTTTAGGCTCTTCCATAAATACAAATGATGTGATACTTTTTTAGATAGATTTTATCTCTTGAACACGAGAATCATACTAATCAAACAATGCGTGATTTAAAAGATGTGCTTGATGTGTTCCTGATGTGTTTCCATATTTATACTCGATTGACGACTACATGGGCTGAAGGATTAACGACTAAAAGGGCGGGGAAGGAACAATTTTGTTTATTGAAAACAAAATTTACTATTTATCATAGTAAACTTTTAGTGAGCCATTCAGGCCCGTAGCTCCCTAGCCAAAGTGGGCATTGCCCCCCCAAGCCTGATTGCCCCTATGGGCAATGCCCTCTATTTGTGGGCAATATGTGTGTGAGCAGTGGGCACACAAAATGAAAGCAGAGTTAATTCGTCACTTGAATTTGGCTTTCAAGGGCTTTCGCGGAGGCCGCGTTGGACGACACAGAAGAATCGAATAAATTTCCGTATAAAAAACCTAGAAAAAAAATCTTAGGCCCTTCGGGCCACGCAGTCCATTTTTTTCAGATACCATCCAGTTTTGTGTGTGGCCCCTTTAACCGGTAGAGTTATTATTCCGCATGTCTGTAATAACAGTATCATTTTATTGGTATTCGTAAAAACGTTTTGAAAAATTAGTCTTTGTGTCGGCAGTGGGCACACAAAATAAAATAAGAGTAAATTTGTCACTTTAAATATTGGATTGGATATTGGGAGCTTCACATGGGACGCGTCGGTCGTCAATGAAGAATAGAATCGATTTCCGTATGGAAAAAATAAAAAAACCGGGGCTTTGCGCTGCCAGAATTTGCCAGAATTTCAGAAAAAATAAGTAAATCCATAAGTGTGTCCTGTGCTCCCTATTTGCGGTTGAGATATCATTCCGCATGTCCGAAATATCATTGAAATAAAGGTTTTTCGTGAAAACGGTTTAAAAAAATCTTGGGCCCTACGGGCCGAATTCAAATTAGGAAGCTAGAGACATATATGCATTAACAGTTCTTCCTTGAACTCCGTATTCGGTTTGTCTTATTATGAACAGTCATTAATAAAGATTGTCAAGCAGTCTTGAAGTTGTGTTGTGTAATTTGAAAATTCATGTTGTGTGTAGTTTAACTGACCGAACTGCCCCCCCAGGAATGAAATCCTGGCTACGGGCCTGCCTTCTCTCCATATACAAAAAATGTATATGGTAGAGGAAAACAATATATATAAGTATGACGTCGCCGAAACCTATTTCAGCGAATTTTTATTCTTCAAATATGTCCATGTATTGAAAATACAAATATTCAATATGCCTAGAAGTTACACCTTAACGTGAGCCCTGGTCGACCGACGCATAACCGCCAACACAATGCTCTCCCGACAAACAATTCCACGACCGCAACCAGTCCGGCCGCCGACCAGCCGACCGCCAGCACGCCACCTATCCAGCCAAACTGGAACAACCGCTCCGGCACACCCGTCTCGCTCGCCCCGGTGGCCAGCTGGAACACGTGTGCTGCTTGCAGGCGCCAACACTCGGCCAGACCGGTCTCGATGAAGCGGCGATGCATCCGCAGCATCATCTGGACGCCGCACGACGCGGGCTCGACGAGCAGACAGCTGAGGCTCGTCATCCGGACGACGGAGCGACCAGCGTCGTCCAGCGTGTAGAACTCGTTCGGCTGCAGCCGATGCAGCAGGCGGGCGCGCTCAGCGGACACGATGTGAGCGGTGCTCGTGGACAGACGGAGTTGATCGTTGTACGCGAGAACGATGCGATCGTCCCGGAGCGGGTTCATTCTATATTGCTCATTGATCAACGATCTCATGCGTACTAGATCATTGGTCGCTTACCGCTTGCTTCGCTCGTAAACATTGACCGACATCCGCACGCGCATTGCGGACCGGTCGACCAGCTCGGTCCAGCTGCGGATGCGGCGCTCACGCGTCCCATCGGCCAAATGCTCCTCGAACAGAGCGCCGCAGAAGAACGTCGTGAGCAGCATGGCCAAGACATTTAGCGCTCCGCGCAGCATCGATCGGCTGAGCCAATGCCGACCAGTAGCGACATCTCTTGCCTGCGGAACCGCAATGCCAAGACTGCGCGCCAGCGAGTCCAGCGCGATCCAAAAATAAGACAGATCAAGAGCGGAACTTGATCGAGATGACTCGAACTTCGAGTCAATAAATAATTGAATCGCCGTAATTGTGGACGAGCCGTTCCACTAATTTACGGTTTTTTGTTGTCTAAAAAAAAGTTGATTCCCCCAAACACCAACAAGCACACGCGTCAAGCCGAGGTCGTATCACCTCGATAAAGTTATAGCGTTCCACTTCAAAAAGCGATTGGGTCCATATTCCCAAAAAAATCTAGACACGCCCAACAAACACAAGTGAGTGAGTTGACTCGTTTAGTCGAGTTGACTCGGTAATGTTATAGCGTTTCAGAGAAAAGTTATATCACGTGACTAGACATGCGACCATGTTTAACATAGGTTCCACTCACCTTTCGGATATTAGCCGTCCCCGTCTTATATGCACATACTGTAGACTGAACAGTCGATTGTTCTCAGTCGATTTTACGTCCAAAACGGTAAAGTTATCCATCAGCCAACTGATCTCCAATCGAATCGCTTCTTCAGATGACCGGTTCATATTCGCTACGTCGAGCACCGAACTGTTGGAATATTCTCATATAAGATGAGCTACTCGAATACCGTGGGCAACGTTCTGGTCATGCCATTGACTAATGCTAATGACTAATGAAGACCGAAAAAGACCAAAAAAGACCGAATACTGTCAATACAAGTTTTGGAACAGTCACCGACCGCATGAAACCTTGCCAGGCCCCACAGTAGAACGAAGCTCGTAGCGACGAAACGCCGCGAACTCGGACCGCAAACGAGACTGGAAACTCCAGCACCGTTTTTAGGAGGATTCGAGCCACATTGCGCGGAAACGCGAGCATCGCGTGACCCGACAAACGTCGAGCGTCCCGCAGGAAGGCGTGCCAGTCGACCGTCTTGCTAGGCGCGACCACGCCGGTCGTCAGGTCCGCGTCTGGGTCATTCCAGTAGCCGATCCGGAGCGATTGCGAGCGGTCTGTTGAACTATAAGCGTCGAATTGAGAAAAATAAACTTGTAATATTCTGAATTGTAGTCTGGTTGAAAGGCGGTAATTTTTAATTAGTACCTGGGTTTTATGCTTTATTTTATACTTGGAAATACTTTCCGGAAAACACCCAGGTTATATGCTCGCCGTAATGTATTAGACGCTCCAGCTTCCTCGCCACTGCGTTTCTCGACCTTCCGAACAGGCAGATGTCGTCCGCGAAAGTCAGTTCTTCGAGGCGCGTTCCTTGCAGATGTTGCCAGACAATTCCTCGCCTCGACTTGTTCACCTTGGCCATAACCCAGTCCACAACAAGCAGAAATAGCAGCGGAGAGATGATGCAGCCCTGCTTCACGCCCGACGCTATGTACGACTCTGCAATTCGCTCCTTGGTACATCGACTGGAGGACTCCCAGTAGCTTTCTGGGTATTCCATAGCTTGCCAGCACATCAAACATCACATATCGATCTAAGCTATCGAAAGCCCTTTCGAAGTCCACGAATATCAGGATTACTGGGGCCTGCCATTCGTTTGACTTCTCTACGATAATGCGCAATGTGTTGATGTAATCTGTGGTCGGAAACCAGCTTGCTCTCGCCGAAACTTCGGCTCCTAAACACTGCTCAGTCTGGTGTACATGATGGACGAGACGACTTTGTTGACGGTATTCAGCAACGTTATGCCGCGCCACACTGCGTCAGGTTCCCCTTCTTTGGCAGCTTGATGATTCTCCCATCTTTCCATTCGGAAGGCATGGTCTCCGTCTCCCACACTTCCTGTAGGATGAGACGCAGCTGCTCCTAGAGGCTCTCAACGTCAACCTTCAACATTTCTGATACGATGTTATCTACACCGGGAGCCTTGTTGTTTTTTAGATGCTTGATTGCCGCAGCGATCTCTCTCTCGATGGAGGTGCGGTGTTGAATCGCGCTTCTTCAGCTGTTGCACATAACGGACTGCGAGGTAGTGTCGAGGGCGGTTTGTTGAGCAACTCTTCGAAATGCTCCGTCCACCGCTCTGCCTGGTCATCTTCAGTCGACAGGAGCGTGCCGTCGGTCGCTCGGACAAGGTGATTGGGCGATTTAACGCTGCCTGACAGTACTTTCGCTATCCGGTACGTCTCGTGTGGGTTGTGGCTGTCCGCAGCTTGCTGTGCTGCTGTGGCTAGCTGGTCGAACGACCAGCGTTTGTCCCTCTTCGCGCACCGACTGACCTCGCGCTCCTTTGCGCTATACGCCTCCATCGTCCTGCGCTTCTCGTCCTCTCCCACAGCGGCTAGCTTTTGTGCCTTGAAGACGCGCCTGTCCGCAATAAGCTGCCTCGTGTCGTCCGAGATCCATTCCTTCCTCTCGTTTGTTTTGTGGCCTAGAACTCTGCTGCCAACGTCTAGGAATGCGTCCTTTATTGAGCTCCACCTCGGCTCTGCAGCAAGGTCTTCACCTAGGGTGTCGATCATTTGCTGCTTCTCTTCCTTGAAGCGACGCTTCTTCGCAACGTCCTTTAGGCTCTCGATGTTCAGCCTCTTAGCAGCACACGCTGCGGGATTTCTTCTCCTGGGAAACATCTTCAGTCGCACGTAACCGACAAGAACCTCGTGATCGGTCGCGACGTCCGCCCCCCGCTTATTGCGAACGTCCTCCAAAGACGTTTTCCATCGGCGGCGATGTGGTCGATTTGGTTCCTTGCTGCGTTTCTCGGGTCCGGGTGCTCCCAAGTGTATTTATGGTGCTCCTTGTGCGGGAACAGAGTTCCGCCAATCACAAGTCCGTACTGGCTGCACAGCCCCACAAACAGCTGCCCATTTCCATTGCCGTCTCTCATCCGTTGTTGTTACTGTCAACTTTTGCATTCAGGTCACCCAGAAGAATGACGACAATTCACGAAGACTGAATAATTCATATTTCGGTCCGAATCCATCGCGAAGTTAAGCTCCGTCTCGGTCTTTAGGTATCTTTATCTTCGCAATAATTATATTCAGGCAAACGTTTTGTTCATCAAACATGTTGACTAATTATGACTAATTTAGACATATTGAGACCAATTTATCAAGAAACTTCCGAAATAGACCATACCTTTCACCTGGTCTTATCACCGCCAATCCGACAACATGCTGCTGGGCGAACGGTCGCCAATTGGCATGCGAGTGGGCGTCCGCTCCGTCCAGCAGGAGATCGGCACGCGTGAGCAGCACGCACGTGCCGGAGCGCAGCAAATGCCAGGATTGGGCTTCCCAGCACAGCGTGGTTACAGATGCGCGCAATTCGGCCATACGTTGACTGGTCGCGAAGACGATCGTATCGACGGTGGTCATATCGGCGGACTTTGCACACATAAGTCGGACACACACACACATTAGTGGGAACCTGAGGTTTAACATGTTTATTATATTGACATGTGACATGTGTATACATCTTGAGGAAGTATACATAATTTAGTAACATAAAAGATCCACAAATTTAGTACAAAGGGAAAGGGTTTGGCATTTGACGTCATTATAATTATTCAACCTGCCGAGTCGCGGATACAGCTAACTTGTCATATGACATGTAATAGTATGTACAATGTACATGTACACCTGATGAAATCACAATCATTTTCCAAAATGTATCCCGGTAAACAAATTATTCGAAATTTCGAAATTGTTTCCAGGGTATAATCTTTGCGAAGATGTTGCCCCATGCATGAAGCATGTATAGTTTCCTTGATTTCAGCCAAAACACCGTATCCTTGGATTCTCAGATGTAGTCTGGTTGGAATTTTCCAACAGTGTATCCACAGCCAAAAAAACGAAATAATCCGGAATCATTCATGCGAAAATATATCAAGAAAATAAATACGACCTTCGCTGCGGTCGTGATCAGTCGCCACGCGAGTGACTCGCTGCGGTGCGTGTGCAGCAGCAATTCGTCAACGAACGGCGCCGTTTCGCGGTCGAAGATCAGGCAGCAGCGCTGAGGGGATTGGTGCTCGTCGAGAAGGGCGGCGAGAAGCTGGACGATGAATGTGGCGCAGACTGCGGCTTCGGCTCCGACGCTCGTGGCACCCGGAACGGTGCACATGACGCTGACTTTGACGTTCAAGTAGTAATTTAAGCACTCAGACATTCAATCTCAAAAGAAAGGTGTGAAAGTTATGCAAATCTTCATTTTTTTCTGTACAATTTTCTTGAAGTCTCGATTCCGAACTATTCGAATGAGACTTGATAGAATTTTCCCATTCTATACCGCATTCATTCGCGAAATGCATAATATTGTGATGTGATGTGATGTGTATTTTCTCGTAGATGTCTGTTCTACAACAATCAATCTAATACGTTTGTTCACAGACTAATCTCATTCACTGCATGTGGTAATTAATGCTGATAATGCGATTTTATTGGATTTTTTTGTCCTATATATCACAGGAGCTGGAGCGGAAAAAAACGCATCCAATTCATTCCAACTTCCACAATTTCATCACGATGGTGATGCGTATAGCGGCGAAACGACAGAATATATCAGTTTCATAAGTTTGAATAATTGCACAATTCTTCACCTGATCACAAGTGATGTGGACAAAAATGATTTTTCCGAGGCTGTGGCTTGGTTCGTAGTTTGTTTGTTGACGCTGAAATGCATTGTAACTAGTGCATTCCAACGAGCCCACATGCAGCTGATCTCAATGTGCTAGCATAAACCTGATGTCACTACAATGTACTATATTATAACGAAACTAGCCGCTACGCGGCCAGCGTGTATCCGAAGAGTCGATCAAAATTATACAACATTTCATTGGTGAATAAAAAAAACATCATCACACGATGGCTGAAAATTGTCTTGAATAATATTAAAGAGAACTCGATAGATGTTTAAAGTGTCGATCGAATAATTCTTTGACTGAACATTTAAAATGAGAAGGATTGGTTGTCTAGGTTGTGAATTACAATAATTCAAATGTTCGAAAATAGTACCCAAATGTTCAGAATTATAGAGACTGCTATCTCTAACTCTTTATCTGAATTTATATCTCTAGGTATTATGAATAAACACCAGGCAGCACACATGTAAAAAGTTATTGAAATCTAACCAGTGTGATCTCTAAGCATCGAATAAGTTTACGTAAAAAACGAAGATGCCACATATCGCACAATAGTTTCTGTATTTCACGAAAATGTGTGTTATGTGTGCGATAGCTGGAGTCTTCGTATTTCGCGAAAATGTGTCTT
>JANTBZ010100971.1:0-17248 GCA_024741255.1 Exechia fusca | reverse complement strand
TCTACCCCTATCTCTTGTAGGTAGAAAACACTTTAAAACTAAATTAAGTACACAATTTTGCATAATTTATCCGGATAAAGTATTCAGAGTAGCATATCGAATGCCGAGATAAGTATATGCTGACTGGTGAGAATCAAGTAAAAAGTCATTTTGAATACAGAACAAGTCTGCCTGCACAGTCGGAGTGCTACGCGTAGACACCGCTGCCAAACCGTGAGTGTGAGTATTTTACTCCGCGCCGTCGTCGAGCGCAGCTCAGCACGTCAATCCCCATTTATACAATTGCATGTGCACACACACACACACACACCCGAACGAGTTCTCTTTGATATCCGACCGCCTAAGCGTTGTGCGCCACCTCGTTTAGCACATTATCATCATCGCGACCATTGGCGGGCGGCGACGCGAGCGTGACGTGTGTGTGCCTGTGTGTGTGTGTGTGTGTGTGTGTCGGCCGTTAACATGCCGCAATGATCGGACACGGCGTTTTATTGGGAAGAGCGGAAGAATGCGTGTCGGACTCCTGGAATACTGTGAGTGGAAGGCATCTAAACTGTCAATATCACGGTAGATTTGATTTACAGTAAAATTGAGGAAAGATCATAGAAACATGTGATATGTTCCATGCATAAAAAGTAGCAAATATTCACGTTGACCAACCATTGGATTATCCAGGTTTTTCGATTTTAGATCATGCACAAAATTTAGAATACTTTCAACCCTAATTTCAATACGCTTTCGACGATGCTTGTAATTGTAATTTGAATTTTGTCGTAAGTATGTACGGTAAACTAGGACCGATACTAAAAAAAAAGAATGTTGGTGAAGAGTATATCTTGAATATCCATCGAAGTTGCACTAGTAAAAGACGTCGTAACAGTTCTCTAAACAAGGTGTCCCATCTCAAATGTGTCAATTTCGTACTGTCCCATTTTATTTGTGTCAAACAAGGGTAGATATAGTTGACCTGAAGTCCCATGTTCACCAAATATGATGCAGACGAATGCCCGGAAAATATCGAAGAATAATCTATTGTGAATTGTTGGTAGGCCACGTTTTAAAGAGCATTGAAAATGGACTTTGATTTGTTCACTAGACTGTCCCAACTTTGGCGTGTCTGGGTAGTACATGCACATTTGCAATATACATACTTACCAGCAATGCTCAACTGCTGCGTCGGTCGGAATTACATGCGAATAATGATATATTTGCGGCGCTAAAATAAGGGGGTGTGCAGTGTGCACTCACACGCTACACACATGACGCATTGCAGCTTGCAGCATGCTGCACGCGACGCGCGTACACACGACATATCAGGTTTCTTCTCCCTTTATCGACATACCGTGTTACATTATAGACTCCACTCAGCTTCGAATATGTTATACATACTCTAATGCTCGAGTAGTCCTTGCATGGGAGATTTGATTTGAAATTGAAATTATGTTTTTCGAGCAATGTTGTGTTTGTGTGTGTTTATGTGTTCAAGGACTCGCAAGTGTATTGGCTAATATTTAAGACACACGCGAACAATATGGAATCATATAAGGCTTTGTATTTATTTTAATAGATACGTAGTTAAATTATACAAATTTACATACGTTATTGAATAAACCGCAACCGAAATCGATATTATTTGCATTGTTCAACTGTTGATAAACTGGTGCCTATCAACAGTAAATAAATGCACCTGTGAAAAAAGCATTGTATTTCAAATACAGCCTCCTTACTCCTTAACACAATTATTTTACCACCACAAACTATAGAAAATAATATATCGTTGTCAATACGAATTAACGCACAAAAACACGCTCAAAACTTGCATTATTCTCTCAGTCGGACCAACACTCTGATTCAAAAGTACGAAAATGTGACGAATATGTGTTACGAATAGGATGTCTAAGGATAATCAAGTTTTGAACATGAGCATTCGGAGAATAAACAATCTATTACGGCCATCGTATCTTAGCATCACTATTCCGAACACTTGCCTTATTTTCGCTAAATCAGACATTTCAATCAGATTGAAGAAAAAATAACTTCACATTAAACCCGTCTCACCACACTCACACCAATTGTTGTTCCGTTCGTGCGATACACATACGCACGCTTCCTAATTGCTAAACACCTCGTACACATTGGCGCCCAGCGTCTTCACCTTATCGGACACCAGGAACAGCGTGACCAAACTGGTCGCCAGACTGGCCGGTTTCGTCACCGCACTGAATGCCTTCCCCGTCAGCCCGTTCACGATCGGTATCAGCTTCGCCAGCGGCACGCGCACGTGATTGATGTTCGTCTGCGTCGCCTGCGCAGCCGCCACATTCAGATCGGCCTTGGTGATCGGCTGCTCGCTCGCCGCACACACCTCCGTAATGTCCACCACCGCGCCGCCGTTCGCCTTCAGCACCTGTGCCAGGGCGCCATTCTCCCGCATCCGCTGCCCCTCCACCTCCGCGGCTGCGGTCGTGGCGTCTGGCACGACCGCGTAAAACTCCGCGATCGCGTCCATTACAATCGAGAATCCCCTCGTCACATTGTACGTATTCAAACTGACGGCGTCCTCCGACTCCAGCATGTCCAGCGTCTCGGCGAACAGCCGGCCGAGCAGCTCGCCCTCGGCCACGCCGCCCAGCTGCGCCTCGCGCAACTCGCCGCCCAGCTCGCCAGCGTCCAGCGGCAGCGCCGCCGGCAGCACGTATCTGGCCATCTGGCCGCTCGGATCCGCGGCCTCGTCGCTGTTCACCGCCCGCTGAATCGACCAGCACACCTGCTCCACGTCCGCGAGCGACAGCTCCTGCCGCAGATCGTAGTCGGCCAACACCTGGCGCACCTTTTGCTCGATCAGTGCGGCCATCCGCGCAACGCCAACGGTCAAAAAGTGCTGATTGAGCGACAGGTACGTCTGCTGCATGCCGGCGGTCAGCTGCGGGGCGCCACCGGAACCGCCACCAGCGCCCACGGCCACCGATTCCTTGTACATGTAGCCGCCCAGGATGTTCAGCTGCACGCGCAGCGACACCACCAGCATTGAGCACGCGTACACCAGCGTCGCGAGGCGCGTGAACGCCTGCACCTTGAGCTCGTGCCACAGTTGCTCGCGATTGTCGGGGCGCTGGCGCAGCCGGCGCACGGTCGGCTCCGTGTCGACGGCCTGCTGGAGGGCCTCGCACATTGGCGCGGCGACGCCCATGATGGCCTGGTTGCAGGTGCGCTCGGTGAGCTCAAAGTGCTGGGTGCGGCGCTGGCGCTCGATGAAATCGCGCGCCTGACGCTCCTGGAACTCGCGCAGTCGTCGCTGGGCGTACTGGAGGGCGAGCGCGGCGCCGCCGACGATCAGGCCGGTGGCGAGGAATTTCCGGCGGTGTCGCGAGAGGAAACTGCGGACGCTGGAAAACATGGCGCGATTGGGTGGTGCGCGGCGATCGGTTGATGGGGAGACAGCGCTGATGCGGCGGCGGCGGCGGCGGCGGCGGCTACGTTCTTCACGTGGTTGCAAGGCGGCGACCGGCGAACGGCAGACTGAAACGAAAGCGAAACCGCGTGATTGGTGTGAGTGTGTCTGTAGAACATAGTGTAGTTAATGGATATTGATTTTAAACACCCAAACGAAAACCACTTCATTTCCCTCGTGCATGCATATTTAATGCGTCTGCCACAAATGTCGAACGTGGGAATCGCAACAGACGCACACACGCAGTAACCCCCCGGCGGGACGACCAAGTGTTGAATTCGGAGATGTTTGTATAGTCGACGATATGAGGTTTAAATTAGATTGATTTGTTCGTGTGCTACACGGGTGTGCTTATCTATCACGGGTGCTTTCATTCGATCGAGCACCTGGCCGCACAACTCAATCCGAACGCATGCGGGCCAATCACGCTACAAACCAATTCTATGCATCGCGACGACACGATGATGAGACAGATATTCGACGACACACCTTTAGCGTTTGCTCATTATCGTTTAGCTCAAATCCACTAAACCTATGCGGCGGAAGTTAATGCTGTATGCATTTAATTCGCTGTTTGTGTGTTCACTCACCACATAGTATTTTGTATTCAAAATGTCCGCTGCCGTGGCGGCTGCTCCGCAGGCACTCACTCGAATACAAGCACACGCGAAAGGCGAAAATCTGCGTGTGTATAAGATATGCAAATTATCAACAAACTTTGGAATTAGGATTGGAGTTGCACGTTAATTGTAATTGCGTTTGCTGAGATGTTGGGTTTAAAGGTCGCTTCGCGTGCGTTCGCGAGGAGGATTTGTGCTTGTTTGTTGTTGTGTTGTGCAAAACAAAACGCGCGCTTATATATAAGCGTGTATATAAGAGTCAGCTGGAAAAGCAACAAAATACACTCGTGCAAGTCCTCTGCTTCAGAAACCTCGATTTTCACAAGAACTCAATTTTGCTTGAAAATTGAAGAACAGAAACCAGTGTTGGGCCTTTAGATGATGCTAGTTAAGTTCAGTTTTAGCATTTATCATACAATTTCTCCCATCTGGATTTAGCATTTCTTCAAATTTCGAGATTGCAGCCCTGACTGATTTCACAAAGATTTCCGTAAAGTCTCTACCTGTCAAATCTGCAGCGATACCAACCCATAGTAAACGTCATCGACTATGACGTCCAGTTGCAGCATCTGGCGGAAAAGTGTCGCAATTATTTTGTCAATATTACGTTTTGCATTTCCCACACGCACATACGCGAAAGTGCAAATTGCGTTCCGCGCAATCCGCATCCGTTGATCCGTCTACGCGTCCTTGGCTGCCCGCAGAACCGCTGCTTCGTCCAGGCCTCACTCAGCACATCGCATCACCAGATTCGCAGATCACACTCACACCATGGGTGACAACGAGCAGAAAGCCCTCGCTCTGATGGCGGAGGCCGAGAAGAAGATGGCATCGCCCAAGGGATTCTTCAATTCGCTATTTGGGTGTGTGTTTGTTTCGTTTCTTTGTGAAATTCGAGCAGATGTGTGTCGTATGTGTTCGTGCGTGGATTTGTCGATAATTGGGATGCAAAGATGATGGCAAATTGCGGAATAGCCAGTTTCCGCAATTTGCCATCTTTGCATTTGCTAGAATTCCTTCTGAAATGACCCAAGGTTGTGAGTAAACGAACCCTCCGCAATAATCCACATTAACACACAAAGTCGGCAAAAGTATGGATTTTTCTATTGCAACACTCGATTTGGTGTACGAGCTGTGTTGTGTATAGCGATGTGTGCGGCACCTGAAAGTTCGATTGAGTGTGCGCGGTGTGTGTGTTTGCGTGTTTTTGTGGGTGGCACACAAATAATATGCACGAGATGGGTGAATCTAGTGAATCACCCACTATACGCGCGAAGTCAAGCGCTCACTCAACAACAACACATTCCATATCGCACCACAGATCCAGCTCCAGTCGTCTGGAGGACGCCATCGACTGCTACAAGCAGGCGGGCATCGCGTTCAAGATGGCCAAAAACTGGTCGCAGGCGGGTCGCGCCTTCTGCGAGGCGGGCAATCTGCACGCGCAGGCCGGCAACCGGCACGATGCGGCCACCAACTTTGTGGACGCCTCGAACGCGTACAAGAAGGTCGACCCGAACGAGGCGGTCAGCTGCCTAATGAAGTCCATCGAGATCTACACGGACATGGGGCGCTTCACGATGGCCGCCAAGCATCATCAGACAATCGCCGAGATGTACGAGAACGAGGCGCACGATCTGGTGAGCGGTGTTTAGATCGGGGGTTGTATGAAATACTCTTCAACTGGAAGTTTCTCGCAATGTTGCTTTTCACTCTGGAAACGTCAAATTGAGTGTTTTGTGAAATACTGTTTTGAACATATTTTTAACAAGTCTGGCGGATGACGATATAATGCTGCATGGACATGTTCGCTAATTGCTCGTTGTTCGTTTGTGGTTCTCCTCGTTCGCAGGAGCGCGCCGTCCAGCACTACGAGCAGGCGGCCGATTATTTCCGCGGCGAAGAGTCGACCAGTTCGGCGAACAAGTGCATGCTGAAGGTGGCCCAGTACGCCGCCCAGCTGGAGGACTACGACAAGGCGATCGGTATCTACGAACAGGTGGCCAGTTCGTGTCTGGACAGCTCGTTGCTCAAGTACAGCGCCAAGGAGTACTTCTTTCGGGCGTCGCTGTGCCACTTGAGTGTCGATCTGCTGAACGCGCAGCTGGCCATCGAGCGGTACGCGGAGCAGTATCCGCAGTACCAGGACTCGCGCGAGTGCAAGCTGGTGAAGGTAAGTGCAGCTGCATGGACGATTAGCATATCACACTTAGATATCATATGTAGGGTAAAGTGGGGCAAGTTTTGCGGGGGGGTAAGTTTTGCCTCGGCCAAATTAGGCCTTTAAAATGAAGATATTCGACTGAATTTTGGATATTGGGTGCATTTAATAGGACGCCTCCTACTAATATAGATTCCGTTCCGATAGGGCCTTGAATACAAAAGTGTATATGTGTTTTTGGTGTGTTAGCTTTGACAAATCATCTCTCATTAATGTGCCAGGAATCACAAACGCTTGATGTACATAAAAATCGAATGATTGGCTTCGAAGCGAAATTTACCTGTAAACCGGAAACTGTTTTTGTTTCACCTTTCACTTGAACATTCACGAGGAAACCGAGGTCTATCTCTAACTAATACATGGTGAGTCAAGTTTTGCCTGGCCTATTTATGTTGTATCCATAATACGTTTATGTTAAAAATATCATTAAAATATGTTTATACAATGCTTAGAACACAGTCCAATCATTTTTATCTGGAAAAGACCTCAGAGAGATATACATTTGTAGTTTGTAGTGTTATATCCATTTTTCATATGGAAAATTTCTATCAAAATTTATTGCACACGCGAAACCAGATAATAGAGGCCATGATGATATTTCTTGGTTTCTAGCGCTTTTGTTCGTTTGAATGAGCGCAAAAACGTATATGTTATTTTTCGATCTAGAATTTGTAAGTTTTGGACACAACCGACTGAAGGCAAAACTTACCTCCCTATTTTCAAATCGTCAAAAAACATGCTCTCGGTTTTGGGAGTATAGCTTGAAGCAAAGACCCGATACAGGACAATAATGTTCAGCAAAAATATAGCCAGATAAATGGACTATCGATTTTTTTCGAAATTGATTCAAAATCACAGACGTTACGTCACCTTACCCTACTAGGTTAATACCTATGAGCGTGCACCATATTAAAATTGAAGGCTCGCCACTGGACAACGGATCAATATATTCAATTCGAATTTTCGCTAATCGCTAAATGTCGATCCCAAGCATCACTCTGCCATTTTTTATATTCCTGGTCCCTATAATACTCGGTCCATCGAGGAAAACCATGCATCGAGTCAAATTCGATGATTTCATAAAAGTCTAAGCGGTGCTCCGCAATACCTAATTTTTATTTTATTTCCTGCAATCAATACTTTCGATGTAAATTATATTTTTCCCATGTGAGGTCAGCTCCAGACAGACGATATTCGACATTGTCCGCAGAATGTAGTTTTCCGACACCAAACATTATATTTTCAAAGAACTATTTGAAGGCCCATATTACGGATATTGAAAATTGTATCGATTGCATATTGTTCCTAAAAGTCCAAACTACAAAAAAATGAGTTTGAATTATTTTGACTTCGATTCTACAACGATCTAGAGCCTTCTAAGAAGAAAGTGCACGCTCATAGGTATAAACCTGATAGATGTCTCAGTCATTTGTTAATTCTTCAGAAGTGATTAGAAGTCTACCTCTAATCACTTCTGAAGAATATTCTAAATTTGTATATAGCCGTACAACGTGTTATACTTGATCTTTAGAAGAAAATAATATTCAACCAAAGTGGTCCCAATGTCTTGCTGTCATCCAATTTTTTCAAAGCCATTTCAACATTCCCCAACGCACACGAACACCCTCTAACTCCGAACTCTGGCTGACCGAGCGCCACGCCACATGGCATCAGCAACAGCATTTCATATTTTCACCGCAGGCAATCGCGCACTGAAAACACACCCACCCAGCCGCAATTCGGTGCGAATGCATATAGTTTCGCCGAGCATCGAAACTTTGATTGTGCGAAGTTGCGCGCGTGCGTGTGTGTATGTGGTAACTCTCATGCGAAATCACCAGCTAGTGAGAGAATGCTGCGGAGCACCGAAGGGAACGAGCGGCGCGATATTGCTGAAAATGAACGATGCTGACAAGCACAAAGTGCTTGCATAGTGTGTGCAAGTGTGCAGTGCAGAGCAGCGCAGTCTGCAATCTGCAACACTTGTGATGTGTCGACAAATTGCGCCAAGTGATCCGAACACACATAATATATGCGCATCATATGAGTTGTTCACTCGCAGAGCCCGGCAGAGGGCAGAGCCCGGCGGCATCCGAGATGGCAATTTTATTATTCGACACTGCATTATGTTCTATTTGCATATGAATAATGATGCACAAACAAATGGCAAGTTCTACTTCAAGCAAACACAACATTTTAAACGACGCACACGAAATAAACACGATGGACTTCATCAGCACACGAGCACACACACACACAAACACATTCCAAACTAAATATAAACCAGTGCGTTTATTCACATCCACATCCACAAACACGCACATAGACTCATGCGCAAAAATACACAAATATTTTGGCTTTTTGGCACACATTTGGCAAAACACATCCAAACTGTTCGGATCGTATGTGTGCCGGCTGCTGCTGCTGCTGACCGCGCGCAATGTGTGTCTGTTTTGGATGCGAATACCGCAGTGAATTTTCATATAATATTCACGAATCGTTGGCGCATCCGATGATAAATATACACTGGCCACAGCTGACGGGAAAAATTGGGTGATACCTTTCGGTTGATCCGCGCCCGAGTGTGTGCGCGCACGATTTACACACACACGCAAGGCAAGAACGAATAAGTATAACTACTACCCTAGCTCGTTCATTTAAACCATGAACTGGTTTTACGATTTTAAGGGGTGCAATTGAATCCTAAATGAATCCATTTTAAAGCAAGTGTAAGTTAACAAATCCTCATCATTTGAACAAATTTACTCAAATCGTGCGGATTTTCAATTAGACTAATGATGATACTTCGTCGTAGATAATAGAATAATACTCATTAAACAATTCTGTATCATTTTAATTCATGTGCAAGTGTTCGTCTTTTTCCTAATTCACAATAAACCAATCTTAGATCATATAAAAAAGCTCGGGTAGCATACACATTCACACCATACAACCAATTCACCTTTGCACGCGCGCCCGACATAATATGTTTTATAAATACACGAGAATGTGCTCCACGCACGCACGCCGACAAACATGCGTCGCGTCGTGCGTCTTTTTTTTGGCTAAGCAGACGCGCGTGTGGAAAACTGGGGGGTTGATTGTGTGTGTGCTCTGCTATATATAGTCACGATGGAGCGATGGAAATAATAAGATCGCGCAGCGCGATGTGTCGTTTTGTCGTTATTTTTCTCGCTAGAATGTCGGCCCCACCTCAACCAAAGGAATCGTATCGCACAATCGTCATAGGAGCACATATTTATTTTCCACCGGCGCGCGGACGAGACAATTGCCAGTAGCGACACGAACACGTGCATCAGTGCTGGCGATGTTCGCCGCATTACACGTGACATGATTTGAAGTTGAAACCTTACGCACCCACACGTTTTAAAATCAACCGCACGCAAAGATAAAAGGAAAACTTGCGCGGAACGTGCGCCTTTGTTTGCGCGGATAATGAATACACTAGCGAGGCAAAAAATCAACCCACATAATTCTGCGAACAACGCTGTAGCATAGAACCACCATACTCAGCAGCCAATTTGAATAGTAGTCGCGCTCGCTCGGTTTCACTTGAGCGAGTGAATTGCTATGCTGTGTAGCGTATCCCAGATACTACAATGTGTTGAGCACGAGCACCGCATAACAAATTCACGATGCGATGTACGTGGATGTACAGAATACGCCAAGCTGCTGGAAAAGCCCGAGGCCCGAGGAATTTTTCAAATTCATATATGCGCCTCACATGAGCGGAGGAGCAGATCGCATCCGCAGCAGTGGCTGTGGCAGCAGCCAGAGAGCAGCATTAATCAGCGTTAACACACTCGACACGTACGGGGGAAAACAGCCAAGCATAACGTAATACATGGGATGATACATTCTTAGGAAAAATTACTAGTAACGCTGAAGAGACAGTCAGCCGTATACTGTTCCTGAAAGATCTTGTTTTTTTCTTCAGAACTGACACAACTGACATTCGTGAGGATCTGAGCACATCTACAAATCGCGCAAGACGATTTCAGTTGTATGTATGATCTTGCGCAATTGAACACTGAACACTGAGTACACATTCTGAGTACTTCTAGTCATGTTACAACGCCTATTCAAGAATTGTCATGATGCAGTTCAGTTGAATGGACATTATGATCTACAAACAATCGTTTGAAAAAAGTCTTGAGCCTTCACTTTTGCCCCCGTAAAACTAAAAGTCATTTTGTTAATTTCAATTACCTTTCATTTCAGTATACGTTTAAAGCTCTTAATTACTTAAAAGAAGAGTTATGTTCTTTGAACCGAAGACGTAACACGGCAAAAGTACACTCACTAAAATAACTTTAAATTGGAAAATAACAATCAGATTGTCATGAAATCTGACCGGTATCTCCTAGAATATTGTAGTCCCTAGAAATAATGTTGATACCATCAATGTAGCTTATTCATCATACCATCCAGCAGACTAATCATCCGATGTGTGTTACAAACAACACCCGCCAGTCAGCTGCTGCTTGTTATGCTGGCCGACCCACAAACCACCCACCCAGCCATCCAAACCAACGCAAACATACACGCACGCGATAACATTTGCATAACAACATGCTCCGCACGCACACGCACAGCCGCCCACCGAATACACGACATAATGGCCCCACACACACGCTGGCGGATTTCGCCGCAACACTAACCATTTTCTACACTCGTTGGCGATGTGAATAATGTTTGAATGTGTTGTTGAGCCGGAAAAAACACCCCGGAGAATCACGATGCTCGACGATGTGTAATTAAACGCAATCGAAAATGTCACTGCTGAACCTCGACTCGACCGACTCGGTTGCAAGAAAGGCGAATTTTCCGAACAAAGCCCGAAACTGAATAGCACACACTTGAATCCACGCAGAAAAACCCGCGCACACACACTCGCGATAGTTGAAGTCGAGCTCGAGCTCGGACTGACGACTGACTGAGATCTGAGATGAGATGTGAGCGAACACCTCTGCGCGATGCGAACGTGCGACGGAAACTGTGTGCGCTTCCACACGATTTGCGCGGAAACTCGCGACTAGTGCGCCCCAGTCTGGTGGAGCGCAGCGCGCTCGGAGTCGAGCGCTCGGCTCCGAACGCGCGCGTTCCCGTCGTCCGTTTGCTCGGTCGCTGGTGTGCGCACACACATGCACAGGGTGCGGTACTCGAATCCGGACTGATGTAGTATCTTTAAAAGCTATATTTTCTATGCGAAGACAAATGTGGAATTGTTCCCATTGAATTGTTCTTTAGACCTTAGAAAAGACATACACATGAAAATATTTCCAGTTGCTCAAAACGTAACTCCCGCGTCCAATGTTATCCTGTTTCATTGTATTTATGATTTGTGAGTACAAATAATTGTTGAGTACAAATAATTGGAAAATTGCACATTGATTGTGTGCGTTGGGGCTTCGCGATAATTGATTGAAAATTTTAATTTTCTCGATTGCTTGCTCGCTAATTGGCAATCCAACCAAATACGTATCTTGGCTTCACTTATATTGGATAAGGGATATATTCTTTGTGTATCAAGTGTAGCAGGGATTCATAACCGATTTCGGCTTCTCTAGATCCCATGTGTTTAGGACAGCGCTCCAAAGAGCAACCCTAGACGATCAAACGATAAAACACGCCTGCATCGCAAATTCATATGAAACGGAAAAATATTGAACCGTTCACGGCATAAGTAGTGTAAATGAAAATTTGTCTTTCAAATATTTTTGTAAGTTACTAATGCATGCGAGCGACGCGATGGTAGAGTGGGTAGCGTAGTCGGGGTTTGGAATCACAAATTGGTGGTTCGAAACCCCGAAACGACACCTCAAATTTATCAAAACAGGGAACTGTGTAATAATAATAATCAGATTACTATACACAAAAACAATTTTTTTAAAGCGCAGAGTGGTAAAAACACCGATCACTGTGCCCGTGTGCGAGCAGACGTACATGTTGGCTTGACAGTTATTTCTCTTTCAGTGTAGCGCTAAGCGCTGATTCGTTCTAGTAATAGCTCCTGTTTGAGGGAAACTGCCCTGTTGATATACTGGTTCCTGTAAAACAGTAAATAGCCTGTAAAATCTTCGTATTTCAAATACAGCCACCCAACACCTCCTAATGAGGTAAATGGATGAAGATGATGATGAGTGCGTTATTTGCGACGCTATAACCTGAATACATTTCACCAGCTGGTAATGAATATTCGAGTTATTTCGAACTAAACGTTCACATTTCATAAAAAATACGGGTTTTACACTATAAACGCTAGACAAATTGAGTTTTTTTTTAATGAAATTACAGTAATATAAAGCGTGTTTCAGCAGCAATCGCCCAACCAGGATATTGTTCCGTGGGGGCTTTAGATGTTAAATGACAGTAGATAACAACCATTTTCTCCAGCTTTCTTTCTAATATTTTCTAAAGTGCGTCAATCTCCTAATGTCAAAACTGGACAGAAAAGTTAGGTCTTAGAGGTGAAAAGGCTTAAATAATTCGCTCCTGGGCCCTGGGATATTGTATATTGATCGATATAGTGTTCATAAACGAAGAAGTGAACACGCTTTGCAAGATAAAAAAAACGTTAGAGCTTCTATCAGCTGTACAAAAATCAATCCGAAATGCTAATCCCGGCCATTTCAAGTGTTAAAGAACGACTGGAATTTGGAATCTTATTTTCTTTATCAATGCGCCGCACCCTGTATACATATACAATGAAAACCTTCACACACTCGCGCATCGCGTGTGACCAGGCACTCTGCTGCTGCTGCTGCTGCTGTATATAGCGAGCAGTGACGCGTGTATATTTGTGGTGTTTATATAAGACGCGGCCCGCAAGTATGCGTTTGCCAGGCGGCTGGTTGTTGGATGTTTGCGTGTTGTCGCGTCGATTGGAGTGCGCTTCGTCGTTCGTCGTATGTCGTATATAGAACGCGACCTTCAAACAGAGACGAGACGAGAGGAAATCTACTCACGATACAGCGCAATGCCGAGAGCGAGAGCCGGAGAGTCCGGAGAAGAAGAGAACGGAACAACTCAAAACTCAACCACCAGCTGTGCGAGCTGAGCTGGGTGGTGGGTGGCTGGGTGGGGTGCGTAATGATGGCGAGTTGAGTGGAATCCGCGCCAGCAAATGGAGCCATCCGTGCCTTATCGGTTGGCAAACAAACCCCATGTTCGAATACACACACGCTCCTACAATCAGATCACATAGAGCATGTTACATACCAGGTGAATAGGGATTGGGATGAATGTGATTTTTTAATTTGTTGTCAATTGTTAAAAAACGTTTTCCGTGTCTTGAACACTCACATTTCTGGCGGAATTGAAACTTGGGATCTCTAGAGTGCGCTTTATTCCGAAATCTAGTTCATTTGATTTAATATTGTCGGTTCAAAACATACCGTTATGATATTTTTGAAGGCACCTCTAGCCGAGGGTTCATTTAGTGTTCCTTGACTATTAAATCATGTCTGGCCATTTCCAAAGTCGATTTCCCATTGGCTTGCAATTAAATGCAATGGGCTAGACTACACCGTTTTCATAGCAACCGCTATCCAACTTTAATGCGAAAACATTTACGAAAAAAATCGACTTGCACCGATGTCTATCTTCCAGAGTTTTTGACCAAGGACGCTGCAATTTTGGTATATTGAAGGCCCAATATTGAACTTCGCTCCAGTCCGTAATTTGATTTTTAATTCTGATTATTTCTGGTGAAAAATCATACAAAATCCATCGCATGTTTACATGGTTTTCCATTATATCGAATTATTCAGTTACAAGGTCTTTGTCTTGAAAACTTAAATATGTCTGATCGTCTAGTTCTGAAGCTCAATGACACAATTTTTGAATATTTTGTGATTGTGGAACTCAAAAATCAAGCATGTAGTAAGGGTATTGAAACGATACAATTTTCGAAAATACATTTTTGTTGACAATTTCGTTTGGTTTTCCTTGAAGAATACATTCGAGGGCACAGAATTGCATCAACATTTTTCGAAATTTGCTATTAAGTCATAAAACATGCATTTATACGCTTGTTAAGAAGCAATTGTAACATAAAAGTGTGGTGGAAATGCGCTATAACGGTTTCGTTCGTTTCAATGAGAATAAAATGAACTTATTTGTTATTTTTCGCCTCTGAATTGTAAAGTCTTGGACACAATCGACTGGAGGCAAAACTACACCCCTTTCAAATCGAAAAAAACATGCTCTCGGTTTTTGGAGAATAGCTTGAAGCATAGACCCGATACAGAGCAATAATGTTAAGCAAAAATATAGCCGGATGAATGGTCTATCGATTGCATTTTACCATTTCGAAATTGATTCAAAATTACGGTCGTGGGAGCTCGTCAAACTTTGTTTGCAAAACTTTCCCCACCTTACCCTACGTTTCCTTGGGATAAATTTTTCACAAACTTGTAAAATATGATCCGATATAATTTATCTGCGTGAAAAAATGTCGCCTCCACCGTGCTATCCCCTTTTACCGTTTCACAACGTCCAATATTCCTCTCTTCCAAAATGGAAGACTGTGGATTGTCTGAAATGCAGCTACATGCCTATGCATCTGGTTGTCGCTCTATTATGCTAATCGATGTCGGTGTTTTCCGGGGACATTGGCACGGTTCGATGCGCACATCCATTTCGTCAAAGCAACATATTTTCGGCGCCGGGCGTGTGAGCAAGCCCACCAAATTATATAAACCGCAACTCCAACTCACACGCACACATGATTCCCGCGCGCTCCAACTCGCTCGCTCGCACACGTCAAATTAGCTAAACCTGTCACCGAACTGATAAACGCCCGCTTCGCGCGCAGATGATTACCGCATTTTGACGGCCGTCGCCGTCCAAAATCGCCGCTGCCGTCGCTGCCGCCTCGTCGGTTGTCGTGGTGGTGGATCGATTTCGCCTCGCGACTTTGCGACTGTCGACGCGCTTGAAATTGCCCAGATTATCGACCACCGTCACCTCGACCGGCACGTTCAGATGGTGCTCCGATGGTCGGCCGACCGGAGCCACATCGTGGGTGGTGGCGGTGGTCGGGGTCGAGGTGGTGGTTATTGTGGCAGTCTGGTCGGCCAGACTGCCGGATTGTGCCGCTGTCGGTTTGGTTGTCGTTACTCGTCCCAGGCCCAGTCGATTGCCCATGATTGTTGTGTTTTTAAGCGATGCTACCTTACAAATGTAATTTGTTTGTTTAGGAGCATGTATAGTCACAAAACTATAATTGTATTGATGCAGTTTTGTTCAATTATTTTAACATTATTTCAACAAGAAAACTCCCACCTGAGGCCTTGGTAAATAACATTTTATTCCATTCACCATACAACACAAATCAGAACTTATGTGAATGGTTCAGCGGAGGGTTTACTAGAGTTACTTATCAGAACAACAACTGAATGAAATGAATTAATAAAGATGTGCACAAATCCTTTTCATGAGAAGAACTGTGTGCTTAGCCACAGGTGAGTCTTATTTTTTTTGCTTTTGGTTGTAACACACATCGGTCAATAAGTATCTGGTCTAATAGATAAAGAACGTTTTTTTTTCAACGAATGTTATTAACATAAGATCAAATCGTTCAAATGATATGTGTCAAAATCTTATAATAATCCAACATCAGCAGCTCAAGTTATAGACGTCATAGTAAAACAATGTTTATGGTTTGTTTCATGGTGGAAAAGCAAATGTTCGTGTGTCAATAAGTACTACTTTTTGATAGTGTGAAATACCGTTTAGCTCAAACAGTGTTTTGAAAAGTATATCGGAAACCGTTGAATCATTTATCATCAATGATGCGGTAGATTAGCTCCAGCAATCGGACACTCGCTTAATTAAAAAATTGACCACAAATATAGAAGGTATGGTCCGATTTTGATGCCTTTTTGAACATGGGTTAATTTTGTCGATTCACGCTTATGTTCAAAAATTATATTACTTCAAAAGTTCAATAGTTATTGCTGATTTTGTCAGCTGATTTTGATCAAATTCAGCTTCATCTGTTTGGAAATGTAATGCTTAAATCGAATATGGTTGCAGATTTTTTGTAATGTCATTTTATATCGGGATACAATTGTTTTAGTGCAAACACAAACATGCTCCAGCAATCGAACACTTTGCGCTCTTAATACATGCTTTGTAAATCATGTGAGATTTTACTGAACTCTACCATGCATTTGTTCATCTCGGAAAACATCGATAACTTTTAAAGATTGATTCCTTCATAAAAACGATGTTCTACAAACTTGAAGAACGATACATGATCTAGCTAATAAAATTTTATTCTCTCCAAAATATGTCGAATATCGTGTAACGCAACGCAAAACATGCTTTCGATTTTTCGATCCTTGCCGAGTTCCGTTGATTTATTAAAAAAAAACTTTGTATTGACAAAAGCTGGGGAGAGAAATTGGATAACAAATGTTGGAAAATACCACCCCAACGGGTGTTCTACGAAAAGTGTCCGATTGCTGGAGCATCTACGCTACCATTACCACGAATTTAAACGAATGCTCATCTCGGAATAATGGGCACTGAAATTCTAGGTATATTCACTAGAAAATAGTGAATATGCTAACTAACAGGCAGTCCGGAAAGTCTGTTTCGTTTGGTACAAGGACACATTTTCTGCGAAGTGTTTTGGGCTGATCGAACGCGGTTAAGCTACTATTTTTGTAAATAAATTAGTGACAATTACTTCTTCATGATACCATCACCACTTTCCAGAGTCCATTTGCTAGTCATCTGAGTGAACAAGGATTGATGAAGCCTCTCCTAAGTGCACAAAAACACGACAGTCGGATGGCGTCTATATTTTGAGACTCAGAAGGACTATTCTACATCGAGTACCTGAAAAAGAAAAGACAATAGGGGTGGGTGAGGCAAATCGCGCCACTCGCAAAATGTTCAAATTCATCTACCATCTAGACCGTT
>JANTBZ010100861.1:0-17259 GCA_024741255.1 Exechia fusca | reverse complement strand
ATTACTCGATGGATTGTCATACTATCGTTAAAATACAAAAATATTCAAATTCACCGGTAAATTCCGCTTCGAAGACAATCATTCGATATTTTTAATAATTTTTCGTATGTTATTCCCAACGCATTGATTGGAGATGAATTGTCGTAGGGAAAATACAAAAATCGAATATAGGGCTTTAACTTTTGTATATGAGGCCGTCTATATTCATAGAACGATTTTGATAAAATACACATGATATCAAAAATTCTGCAGAATATCTTTGTTGAAGGAAATAAGGGGGGGTACAAAAATTGCCCTATGCAAAAATTACCCCGTCGTACTCTATCACTAAAATGTTCAGATTATTATCATAGCACACATGAAAAATTCGATTTTTTGGAATGGTTTAAGTCAATTACTTGGGCTAGTAATTCGAGTGCGTGTGTTCGAGTTGTTTCGTCTCTGCTTCTTGTGTACACACTCACACTCACCACCCCATCTTCCGTGCCTGCAAATGCAAATGGGTTTTGATGAAATATTGCATTTGAATGGGTGGCAAAATCCACGCTGCTCGGCTGGTTGAAAGATAAGCGTGCGTTCGGGTGTGTCTGATTTATACCTACTCTCTCGTCTCCAGTGTAGTGCCAGTGTTTGTTGCGGAATAATACATTCGAATTGCGACGCAGCCGTTCATCCACCGTTACGACTGCGGAGCAGCTCTAGGAACAGATTCCATCGGATGCGTAATTGCACTCAGCCCATCTGTGCGAGGTGAAACCGGGCGAATTAAAGGATTATTTTAGGTACATCAGCGCATCGGATATATCGGGTATGTGAACGACGGAATAAGACGAAGAAGTTGGTGCGAAGACATTTCGACACGAACATACATATAAGTGCGTGCGTGTGGCCTTTCGTGTGTGTGTGTTATGAATTTGGCTAATTAATTTTCCTATCATTAGGCCTTGGTGAACAGCCCCCCAAGACGCATCCATCATCCAATTAATTGGCGCCGTTTGCTCGTCTCCGACTCGACTCACTATATACGGATAAACCGTGTATGATTAAACGCTTTCTGCCGCTCTGTTTCGGCGGGATTACGAACTCACACACACACACACACACACACACACACACATGTCTTGTCAGATATCTGCGAGTATGTTGTGCGACACCACCACCCCCATTGGCTCCCTGCCGAACCGAGCACTCTGTCAATATGCCAAAATAAATCCCAAAGACAAACCGCGCGGCAAGCTCGCACTCGCGCACCCGAAAAGGGCTTGAATTCAGAGCGCAGTAACCGAAAATGGTGGTGGTGGTGGTGGCGGCATCGGCGCTTGTTTGCTGTCGCAACTTTGACACCGGCGCTTCAACCCAAAGACATTGTCTTCGTCGTCGTGTAGGCAACGTGTCTTTGTCTTCGCGCACATTGACGCTGTTGACTTTTGCCAAATGCTCTCAATATAATATGCTAAAAGCAGATAAGGGAATCGTCGTCGTCGACTGATTGGCACGAGTCTCGCACACGAGTCCATAACGTAATTGTCGGAAACGCTTCGTCCCAGTCAAATGGGGATATGTCTTCATACTCTTCAGCCATAAAAAATACGTTTCGAAAATAAAACAGCTCTCCGGCATGATCGGGGAGGGCAATATCATTTGGTGCGCTGTTGTACAAATGTTTTCGTATTTCGCGCTAACCAATACAACATTGTATGCTTGTTCAATTTCGGTGTTCTCGGTCGCGAATCAATCTCAATCGGATACGTTTCGTTTGCACAGCAGCACGCAGTCGCAAACATTTGGTCATACACGGAAACATGCACACACCCGTCCAACCAATTTCGGTTCCGTTTCGGTTTCGCGATCAACATGGAATCAATAAAACCACACTGCTGCCGATGATGGTGTGAGTTCGATAAGGGATTATCGTGCAGGCGCGTGTGTACCAGTAATATACATATGAAATCACAAAACCGCGACATATATAGAGTTGTATCTTCGTAGAGATCGCACATTCGCTATATCAAATTCTGTTCTGCTGAATAATTCTATCATCTACCAACCATATGAAGTCTGAACAAATTTAAATTTCTATCGGAAAGGCTCCTCAAAGTTGTATTTCAATCGTCCTTGAGCCTTTGCATCAGCAACAAAAAAGGAAAATATGACGATTGTCCCATGTCTAGTGTTATTCTAGACCACTCCAATTTGAAAATTAATCTGATACAAATCTATTTAAAACATCATCAGTTATGTGAAAAATAGTCAATTGAAAACAGAAGACTTTAAGTAGGGCCGTCAAATTGCTAGCGCCGAAATCACAAGGCCATCATTTATCTAATCACCATTTTTAGTTGCAATATGCCAAGTATTTTTTACTAAATGTATAGATTAAGATGTCCGCAAATGGTAGTATTGATTGAATTAATAATTTGATTGCATTCTCGATAGAAATTGAAATTTGCTTCGATTGCGTATTGTTCAAAAGATAAATTCCAAATATGTGCTGTTCTTACGAAGATACAGCTAATAACGAGGAATTGCTATTTCAAATGTTTATCTCTGGTATGTGTGATATTGCGGCCTGTTTGTTTATGCTTGACTTGCGAATTCTCGTGCCAAAATGTGTGCCACGCGCCATACACCGCAAACTCCATGACTTGCTCCACCATTGGGGTTCGTTTGGCTCGTGATGTTTGATCAGAAAAACATTTAAAATGATTTAATGGCATGCGCCGGCCGGCCGTCCTTCACGCCGCACGCCAGCAGGAGCACGATGATGCCGACGATGCCGACGCACATCATAGGGTTACTATGTTGTACCATGTTGTATACCACAACGGCAAACAGCCGCACGCAAACTTTGGCATATCAGCGCCCACGCTCTCGCTCACTAACATCCTTTATTTCAACCGCCTCGGATCGACCGGAGTCGGTTGCTACATGAATACGCCGTATATAGCGCAGTGGCGTAGTCAGGATTTTCGGCTGGGAGGTGTTTTAAATGTTCGGACGTGAAAACACCTTCCTTCCTTCTAATCATGTATCATGCACACTATTATTGCAAACGTATCTTCAATACCAATTATGCTCACATAATGAAATTGGGAACGTATGTATATTCATTGCACATGAATACCATTACTATTACAATTATTTTGGAAGAGTTATGAAGATTCCTTATTCTAGGATAAAACATGAAACAAATTGTGTTCTATTTTGAATGTTAGCTCACTAGAATGGCGGCGGAAATATAAATTCCAATGGTAACATGTCCATAATAATCCGAGTTCCGTTAACCCGCAGGCAAACCAATTAGAATTCATTGACTGGTGAAGTCTACAATTTTTAAATATAGGCACCACGTATCCTGAAAAATTAAGTGTTCTTTCAGTACATTCAGTACATTACATGAACTTTTCCCATCCTCTGAGGAAGGTGTTTAACACCCAAAAACCCCCCAAACCTAAGCCACTGACATAGCGCCCACACGCCCGAAATTTATTGAAATTTTGATTTATGATTTGATCGCTCCCGGTGCCGGTAGCTTTGCGTACACTCTCTCACCGTAGCCGAATACATGGAAATGAAAGCTAAGCGATTTGCTGCCGTTCTGGCTGCCGTCGTGTGCTGGCAATGCAAATATTAATGTTATATTCGCTATGAAGCTGAGCCACACTCGGCTCGGTGTGCCGCAGCTGAATTCACCAGCATCGAAATCACATCGAATCGATTTGGCTATTCGGCTTTAAGCTCTTTGAAATCACATTCTACCAATATAGTGTGGTCCGGTATTGATGTTGCTCGGTGTAGCAGCAGAAGCAGCACCACCATCGAACTAATACAATTTGTTAGTGCGAATGCAACATATTTTTTAGACCGACGGAAAAGCCGGTACTTTGACCGACGGTTCGAATGAATAATGCAATTTGAATGGCGGTCAGTTGTTTGAATTCATGAACGCACTAGCACACTTCACAAACAAACGCACAAACACTCGCTGCCATAAATATTCATCTGAATTAAACACGAGCACTGGCCGACACCAGTGCGAAGCCATGGAAATACCCGATTCTGTGCGCGTGTCGTGCCGCCCAGTGCCAGTGAAACCAAATCGCCAACACTTGAGCGACGCCAGTTGTGTATCAGTTTTCCAACTGGCGAGCGTTCATTCGCTCGAGCAGGTGTAGGTAGTGTATTTAGAGCATATAATCGCACATAACAATACCTATGCTTTGCTCACATTGTACGGCAATCGCATTGGACGCCGGCGCTCGGTGACACAACTGTGGGTGTGTGTGTGCTTTGTGTTCACCAGGTCGAACAGGATACAATAAGACTGTTGATAGGATGAGCTATTTTTCTCGATATTTCAAAGCGTTATAGGTTGCTAGTTGGGCGATAAAAAAATTAGTTTACATCGAATGCGAATATATAAAATACATTTATAGCTACAAATCAGGTACAGTCACTCACATAATCCAAAGGAATGTCCTTCAAATTTCCAACAAAAATATTCATACTGGATACAACGGATATCGCTCGCGCTGACAATTCGACTATGTTAAACAGATTATGAAGATTTTTGATAGGCTAATATTTATGCTCGAGGACTCTTTCAACACATGTATCCATATGGCAACGACGGTAGAGTGGGAAAGCCGACTACATCTTTCGGAATCACAAATCGTGGTTCGAATCCCCGAAAACGAAACCTCAAATATATCGAACGCGTCGTCGAAACAAAAATAACTGTGTGATGAGATGAGTAGTAGACAGATTGCTGTGCACAAAAACTATTAGCTCTCAAAGCGCAGAGTGGAAAAACACTGATCACTCTGCCCGTGTGCCTTCAGTAAAGTTGAGCGCTGATCTCGTTCTAGTAAAACCTGCCTGTTTGAGTGAAACTGTCGTGATGATATACTGGTGCCTATCAAAAGTAAATAACCTGAAAAAGCTTTTGTATTTTTCAAAAACAGCCGCCAAACCCTACTTGAATGGATGTAGATGATGATCCATATGGCTGGCCAAAATTAATGGGTCCTGGTTGACATTTAAAATAATTCCTCATTCTCCCATACACAAATCTGGCAATTTTGCAATACTTTTGTGCATAATTTACAAGACTTTTGTGCATAATTCCTGAAATGATTATTTTTTAACGAAACTACTGCACTTTTTTTCTTACAACCTGCAATTTGGCATACGCTTGAAAAATATGTGTGTCCAAACTATTATGTGAGAGACTGTAGTGATGAAGTTGAACATTATATGGTTGATCATAAAAAAACAAATACCTAGTTGTCTGGCTACATAAGATTCCACCTGGTACTCGCATTTCAATTAGCCGCACGTGCGCCGCAGCAGCACGATGTCATCCGATACGGCTCGGCGAGTGGAACTGGGCAAATCCCAGCAGTCTTCTGTTGCGAGGCGGCTTTCTTCGGTAAACTAGACGATTGCTCGGATTGCCGTATCCGGTCAGCACACACAAACAGCACACAAACACAGAGACACAAACTGTGTCTTGTATATTCAGCAATTTAGCCGACACAACACAGTTAGATGTTTGCAATTCAATCCCTCGTCAATGGGTATGCATTTCATGCTTGGCATCACATTCATGTCGGATTCAGGCGCACCGGCTCGGCCAGACGCAGACACCTTGTGCGTGAGCCAGTGCACCAGTTCTGTGGGCCGTTCGTTGTGCCAAATGCATCCGTACATGTGCGGCAAACGATTTGCGGAAACAAGTGAAATGCGTATAATGATATACGTTAAATGCGCATTGCAGCCAAATATGCATTACACATATCAGACTACCACGACACAACCAAATTTATGTCGTCTCTGCAGTCGTTACTCATCACAACATACTACATCATTCATTCATCTGTCGGTCTGCGCAGTCACGTCGGATCCACACACACAACCGTCGTTTGTTTGGCAAGTTGTCGTAACTTTAGCGCGGAATAAGTACAGACAAACACACACTCGACAAAAGTGAATCAAAGTTCGCACATGTACACAGAACCACAACAGATCCATCATCTGCAGAATCATCGTTGGCTGGTCGCAGTCTTCGTTGATGTCGTCGTTGTCGTCAGTGTGTGTCCATCAGCAGAAGTGCTAGTGTTCTAGTGTTGGGCATAGTGGATCCGCCGTGTGAACTCTTGTGGGAATCGCGATATTCGGATGGGAAATGCCGCATTTGGGGCAGTAGTGTGTTATATTTTTAGTTTGTAGTCTGAAGTGTTTCCAAGTTTGTACTATGCTGCCCGAATGGCTGGAGTTGCACATTGCACACAGCATAGCACCACACAAACATCAGCGACTCATTTATATTTCAAACGACACCGACGGCGACATTGACGTCGCTGTGCCGGTTCCACGAAACTCACGGTCCTGATGTGCGAGCGAAGAACACAAGGACTCTCTTACAATTCGTTTTTTTTTCCTTTTTCGTGCGCACACAAGAGCAAGTTCTCAACGGCATAGTCCTTTGAGTATGAGCCGAAGACAATCATCACAACGGCACACAGATTCAAACAAACTAGAAATAAAACATAGTTTGTCTGTAAGGCGTGTATGTTTCCTGCTAGGCTCTACAACATATTCCTTTTGTGCCAGCAAGTGTGTTATTCAATTTGCCTGAGTGATATTGAGTGAGTCGTTAAAGTTTCAAACTAGGTCGCCAAGAGCTTGTGTTTATCCTTATATAAGAGTTATATCTAACAAAAGGAACAAAAAACGGATGTAGATCTGACTCCAGATCTAAGCGTTTGATGCACTAGACAAAAATAATTACCACTTCCAACACAGTCGGAGACTTTGTCGCGTTACTGTCAATATTGAAAAGACGCTGGAAGCTGCTCAGCGAACAATGTTTAGCGATCAGCGTCTGTGAATGGAACATTATTTGAATCGATGCTGAACAAGTTGTCGATCCGTTTCGGTTTCTGTCTACCTTACGTCCAAACTGTTTTAATACGCTGATACATTCATCGGTTAGTAAACCTCTAGAAAAACTATCCAATAATATTAATGAAAAAATTTATTACATTTTAGAACTGACGTCAATCGTTAAGTCACGCCAAAGCGCTTCTATTTCCAGCCCCACATAAAATATTTTCTGGTGTTTTCTCCCCCTCAAACGACGAGAACAAGCGCCTACGATGATGTCGAGTCGGAAGTCGAATAAAAACAGAATTTCTCAACAAGCGAGCGTGAACAAGTTCAATCGTTCTTTGCTATCGACGATTTTTTTTCCCCGGCAACGTGCTAAACTAACACAACTCCGCGCATATGCAAACACCACGCGAAAAGTGTTTGATGTGTGTATGCGCACAGCGCGCAGTGTTTGACAAACTTTCCATAACATGCCGGCGGAAGTTGTCGCGCATGCCTCCTGCCAACATGTGCACTTACTTACTACACTTACACTACATGAGCTATGCGTGAACAATTTTCCAGAGTATTTTCAGAGTTTGCCCACACATTCGTCACTAACATTGGACTGTGTGATATCCATTTGGTGTGGCGATGTCATTGCATTGCAATGGATTAGAGTGAAATCACGCGTGCCGCAACGGACCCAATCTGACCAGACGTCGTCTTCATTGTCATCGCAATCGGATAGCACTCGTGAACTGGAGCACACTCACATACAACGGAAATTGTGAAGAATTAGTGTCACAGAAACGCTCACCCGCTAGCACGACGAAAACTGCGATAAGCCTTCCTAATGTGATGATATATGGTTTTCGAGAGTGTGCCAACGCCAACTAATGGAGATTATAGTCGAGCTCAAAAGCACTCCAGCAGTCATTAAAAGTTACGTCATTCGGTCTTTGACTTTGGCTTTGTGATTGTATTTCACATACACTGGCGAAACGTCGTGTTTTTGTGTTAATTTTAATTAATTTCACTTGATGTACTTTGCGCTGCTCTCGCTGCCAGGCGACTAATGTGTGAAATACTCTTGCTCCATTTCTTACGCAACGAATGTTGAAACGTGCCCGAGCTTTTGGCAATTTGTTTGTGCGCCGAGTTTGTGATTGAACGCACGCCTGAACGCGCAACTGTATTACTCCGGGTGCGAATGTCAACTTGTTGGATGGATTTGTGTCACACCTGCAGACGCAATATTGCGAAATATAATTTGTATGTGGGAGACGTGCTCTCACGTGCAGACGAAGCACGAAGCGCAAACGAACATTAAATTGCGTTAAAGAGTTCGCGCGTATTGCGCATAAAACGTGTATGCACATTATACTACCAACACATGTTATGTAGTATATCTTCTTGAATATCCTGCTAATGGCTGGGCGCCAGTCGCCCACCGTATATAAATTCGCATGTTTGCAGCAAGGCGACATCCACAAGGACACACTCAGCTCTGTATTAGACGAAGAGGTGGTATGCGTGAGTGTGTACTCGCACTCGCACATTCACTTGTCGGCCAACTGCATGCGCGTTTGTTGCTGGGTGGATTCACATTAAACTCGTAAAGGCTTCACATTCCATCACCCCGTCCACATACTAATCCCAGAGCTCCATTCGTTTCCCCGTCTGAGCATACGGATTGTGTGTTTTTCGCGTTCTTGTCGCATTGATGCGCATCTCTCTGCCCTGCATCGCTGTTGGAAAGCATTTGCTCTGATGGCATGTCAGAGGAGTGTTTCAGAAGCTGTTCATAAATATATAACTTTTCAAATTACATTCTGGTCAATGTTTAACTGGAAGTAATAATATGTTCACACATGTTTTACTATATATTTGTACTGTAAATATACCAAAACGAAAAGCGGTCGCATTGTTCGCATTGTTCATAGTTTGAATCGCGAAAATGTCATAATTTTCACGAGTTATGTAATTTCATCGACTTTTAAAAAATGTTATCAATGAAAAATCATGATTTTTGGACAGTTTTTTCTTGTAAGAGCCTAGAAAAACGTATTTTCATAGGCCCCGAAATTCCGTGCCTAGGTTATATGATATGTTATATGATATGTGCAGTACAAACAGCGTTCAGCACTGCAGCACAGACGGACAAACATGATCACGTAATACACCTTATTAGCATCGTCGTCGTTCTCGGCCGCAGAGTGAGCGTGCAGTGCACGCATACGAAAGATTGGTATATAATATGCTCAACATACATATGCTCCATCTCCGCTTGTGGCTTTGTGCATATCCAGTATGTTGACATTAATTCAGAACGACGTCACTTGCACGCGAAACTGTGAACACCGAGCGAGCACTGCACGCACACACATGCCAAGATGCAGTCAAACAATGCGTGTGTAGCCAGTAAGCCGACATGCGGCGACTGCGGCTGCCAGCCGACGCAAACGCCACGCCACAGAAACACGAGGAACGGTCGAACGAATGGAAATTGGACGGTAACACTATTATGCGCTCACCCTAGCTGAAAGCTGGAAACTGAAAACTATCACCGGCCCCATTAACCATGGCGAATTGCACTGCAGGGAGCCGCTGGCCTGGCCGTCTGGTCGTCGACATGGATGGTGGTGCTCAGTGCTCAGTCTTACATATACTAGATATATACACCGCTTCCAAGTGCCACACTCATGTGCGAAAAGCACTTACTATCAGTATGCGAACGCACACATTCTCACGATCGAGATGACCATACCAAGCGACATTGCGGCAAAAGTTGATCGGCCTTTTGGGGCCGGTTTCCGAAAACCCGGTGCAACAAGCGAAACAAGCGAGCATTTGGCCCATCAGTTTGGTGATATTTGATGTGGCATTTGTACAACAAGTTGCATGGGTGAATATCGTGTTTATCTTGCAAGCTTGATACGGTCACGTAAACGCACTGGTGCCCGGGCGCAATCCGATCATTCGTTGTCTTGCGTTGCCAGGGCTCGAAATGCACGAATGCATTTTGCTGTGCTTGTCCTCGTTTGTGATTGCGACTGCCGTTCTACTGCGGAGAGTGTAATGTTACACATTTCTATGCGCTGTGATGAAACCACACGCACCACACGGATATTACGCCGAAATTCTCATCGAAGTCGGATCGAATTGATGGCGCACAATTTCGGCCATTCTTCGTAGATCGCACATCGATATTATGTGTGTTTTGTGTGATTTTCTCGGACTTACTAACGATACCGAATAGCCAAATAGCATGTACGAAAACGACGTTCTTCTGTTTGTCGACGATTGCAAAGCCCACAACATGAAACACGACATTACCACAACGGTCCCAAATCCGGTGTGTAATGTATGTTCTGTAGAAAAAGCTAGGGTCGTCCATATTGCGGTTGGGTCGTATAACACTATAAGCCATTTATTTGTTCAATTTCTTTGTGTCATTCTCGGACACTGATATACTATGTACACATTGTGTTCGCCTTTCGACCATCGACCGAGATATGAATTACGTCGAATTCAACAGTCACTGAAATTAGTCAAATCACCCGATTCCTCCTTCTCTCAGAGCACTAAGGCACGAGATGTCTATGTACAGTTCTACAACCTTAGAACTGGGATTTTCATTGAAATTAATAGCGCTACTACAGGAAAAGTCATTGTGTCGTATTCTCGTAATATTGAAAGTTACTATGTTGTAAAGATAGAGAAAGATTGATAGCATGGATGTCAATAGCAAGCTATGAGCATGTTCTTTATAGTTCTTTCTCATGCTATTTTTTTTATTGAACATGCTCCAAGCAAATGCACCTTCAAAGCAGCTTGTTATTATTATGAAGCGGACAAGCTCATATCGCTTTTCTTTCAATATTGTTTCAAAAAAATCCGTGAATATGACCCATTGTTAGTTACGATGGGAAAAAAGTTCTCACTTTTTTATGAACATGTATGGATCGCTCTCAAAGCCACTCCTCGTCAGCTGAGAAAACCATCAATTGCCAATTGAAATCCGTTGCAAAAGCATCCCTTCGGACACAACCTTTATTTGGCATATCATCGGCATGCTACGGACATCGCTTCTGACTAGGGATCTTGAAAAAATGTGTTGAACGTTAAAGCTCAATTACCTTTCCAATGACATATGACATGTCTATAAAAACAACCAAACGAACCGAGCGAATGCTGATGATGTGAATCCCAGAATTACAGTTGTAGAACTGGTATTACCATTTGCAAATGCGTCAAACTGCAAACTGCATAATTAACAAAGCATCGATGTGCACAGGCTTCTCTGCCCTTATCTACGACTCGGTCCCCAGAGTGCGTGTTGATCATTTCGCCGAGTAGCGGCTCTCAAATGCCGTATTTGCCTGCGGTATATACACGCAGAGAGCACGCACTAATCGAATCAATCGACAGTGGTGGCGGCGGCGACGACGACCGCCATCACCGCCACCGCGCCCACGCAACTGCACAACACACACACACACACACGACCCAGCAACGACGCAGGAGCAAATTGCATGCGTTATTAATTCATGCGCAAGGCGTTGGCCGACGTCGGCTGATGGCCTTACGCCAACGCAGACACGCACTCTCCATGTTTAGTGCCAGAATGCGGTAGACACGCGACCGAACGACCGACACCCACAAACATGTTCGCTACTGGCTACTTACAAGGGAAGAGTACGAGGTGGATCGCACAGATCGAACAGATTTTTTGAGGGATGAAACTAGAGGCAAAAAAGAAAACGAATCTAAAATGAATTTCAGCCAATGGGACCTGTTGCAGAAATATGGCATTTGAGAGCCCTCATGACAAAACAAAACAGTTTCCATATCAACCAAACGTCATGTGTCCATATCGATCCCAAACTCAATCCTCAACATATCTGATCGTTTCGAGCTAAAATTCGAAAATTCATCTTGATGCTGAATTGCAGAGGAGTTTCAGAAAAAGCAAATTTTGTCATGAGGGCTCACTATGAACATAAACTCAATCTTAAACAGCTCATAACTTCCGCCACAGGGTCCATTGTTTGGAATCCTTCCAGACGCGTATCTTTATTTTGTCTCTAGATTCACCACTGAAAAACACTCGTTGTTCTGTGCTCAGCACCTCGTACTCTTCCCTTGTTAGTACGTCCTGTATACAAGTAGTATACACTGTATAAGGTTCGTTTGTGTGTTCGTCTGTGTGTGCTTGCGTATTTGTTTCCGAAATGTGGGTGGCGTCGGCTGCGGCTGTCTGGGAGTCAGCCACCGCTAAACGCGTGTCTGCCTTTCGATCGATGCACGAGCGCGTGCCGGAAGTGGTGTGTCTGGAGCTTATGTTACATATGTACGTATGTGTATTATGTACGATTGTATGTGTATGGTATGTTTACATTGCATACATGCATGCACCGAATACTCGACGAGAGGGTTCGCTTTTGGCGGCGTCGTTTTCGGTAATGCTTTTTGTTGTGAGCGCCATTCTCTATGTGTATGTGTGGGGGTTGGTTTTGTGCACTGGTCTGGAAGCAATGCGTCTGGCCGGCTATGATTCCTCGCGTGCATTTTCACATTGTTCGGAGCCGGAAGCGGACATCGTCATAAAATATGTAAATCAAGGAACGAACCCTCGGACCGGCCATAGGGTAGGGAAATGCATTTGTTTAATCTATCACTAATCACTAAAAGTCGCCGAGGGAATCGGAAAAATATGCACATGCATTATGACTATGACTCCCTCGATGGTAGTTTGAAAAATGGGAACAGGATGAGTGCTTGACCGGAACAATGATACTCCGTTTTATTTCTAAACTCTACTACATGGGCTGATAAGTATCGAGAGAAATAGGGAAGGAACAACATTGTTGAAGGCAATATGGACTCACATTCAGCCATCACATCGAAAACGAACAACAACAACATTGTTGATGAATACAAAATGTATCCAGCCATCACATCGAAAACGAACAACAACAACAACATTGTTGATGAATACAAAATGTATTGTTGATCATAGTCATCTTTCAGAGGGCCAAACAACATTTTATATTCTTTCTGTCATTAGTATGGAAGATATTGCTTTTTTTTGTAACTCGCGGTTTTATATACCCTGTATTTAACCCGCCCATTTCCATGAAACAAAATTGTATTCGAACCCGCATCCCGCGACACGCCGCAGTACGTAGCGTTGATTATAGAGATAGCGAGATAGCGATTTCGTCTCGTTTCGAGTCACCTCGCTAAAGATCGAGAGTTCTATAGCTGGTCAGGTCCCTGCGGGTAAGGGCGGGTTAAAGTCATATTAAACCACCGATTTTGTATAGGTGGAAGGGTCGCTGGGGCTAAAACATAACTTCAGACATTTAATCTGGAGTCAGCCCTAGCCGAAATTCCATTTGGCAATTTTGTAAATTATTATGTTCTTTCCATTTGGGCACCAAAGATGATGCGCGCAGTAGAAGTATAAATTTTGCTGTTCCTGACGAAAACCTCAATAAGTCCACCAAATTATTTCGAAATTAAGAAAGAATGGAACCAGGAGATTGCTGATACCCTGAGGTTAATGGCATAATCAATGTATTGGGCTATGAACTGTGGTCCGATCTATGGTTCTGTGCGTATTTGGCCTTCAGCGACTATTTTTTATTTTCCTAATGAAAATGAGCGACAAATACTTTTTGAAGATGATCGAAATGTTGTAGGACCGCTGATTTAAAGCTATGGAGCAAAAATGAAACTATGTAGAGGAACATTTCTCCCGCTACTTATCAGCACATGTAGTATGCCAGCAAAAAACGGAACAAAAACTCGCATTCGAAACCGATGCTAGGAACATAATTTCGCAGCGTCGGCAAGAAAACTACAACTCTCGCGGCGGCTGCCTGTTGGAACAATATGAGCTAGAAACGCTCTCGTCCGACAGAGAGCTTTATATGAAGTCCAACTATACGAATATGTTCAACGGATTTATGACCACTAGCAAACACAACACGACACCGACCACGACGTGGCAGTTTTCTGTTTATGCTGTTTTGCCGTCTTATAGTGTCCGTAACGCCGTCGGCGAGACGTGTCGTAACCACGTCCCCAAGTGCAAATAAAAGGATGTGCACGTCGCCGCTTCGGCCCGTTTGCCCACAAACGCCCAACTCACGAACACACTCGCACATATAACTACACACACGCACAACTTGGGCGCAGACAAAACCTGTAACACACAACACACAGCACGGGTGAAGTAATAAAGGTTTCTGCATATTATACGACAGGGGCGACATGTGGAGAAGGAGTGCGATTCATGCGTATATTATATTGTGTATTGTGATGCCAGGAAAACCGAGGGGCGCGACGCTTATTTAATATTCCCTCGCTCGCACACACACACACATACAAACACACACCAGAACTCATCGCGCACGCAAACAAGGAAACTTCTCCATGTTACGGAAAGTTAGAAGTGAATTATTCTAGACGTCGACGACGACTACGACGACAGACAACAATCGTCGTTGTCCGAATAGGACGCATGTTAATCTGTCTGGCCACTGCCGCTGTCGGGATGCATATGTAGAGACATTCCGTGGGTGTGTGTGTGTGTGTGCGCGTCTGAAGCCAATACAAGAAAACGAGAAAACGAGAAAAGTACTGCGAGCACACATGGCAATTTGTTAGAGCCGAACAGCTCCCCACGGAAATCAACAGTGAGCCAGAACAAAAAGAAACCCTTGCGACTTCTAGTGCTTCATTCCGTAGCAGCGTAGAGTCGACGAGTCAATCGGGTGGCACACACGGAGGGACGAAGGACAAAGCGAAGACGACGACGAATGAGTCATTGGATTCTCCTGGATTGCATTCAAGACCGAAGCATTTCCGATGCCGCAACGTCGACGAATCGAATTGACCGGCCAATATGCACTCATACACACACACAGAGACATAGACAACCGACGGCAACATATTGTACATGGTGGGGCCTCTAAATCCGAACACGACTCAATTTCGATTTACAGCCGTTCCATACCACTTGGAGATGACGTGATAAGTACTTCGTATAGCTTCATAATTGTATCTTAAATATATGTTCACGATACAGCACTATCTACGTGTAGGGCACAGTCGTAAAGTTTGAATATCGCAAATGCTCAAAAAATCAGAAAACTTGTTTCATTGATTGCTTTATTATAGCAACGATAGCAGATATAAATCGTGATGCATTGGAAATGTCCGGCGTACGTTGCAGGCTGAATAAAGAGACATTTATACAAGCAAGTGAAGACATTATCAAGTGGACATGTTCGTGATCGTCTAACGAACAATCCATAGGACAAAATTATTCCACATTCGCTTGCTGTCACAATGTAAAACACGTTAGAAAACGTGTTTTCACATATCCGGATTTTGAGGCCTCACCCTGTATATCTGTTGGCTGTCATCGACTCGGTCGACAACATTGGTCGAATGTCGAATCGATATAGCAGAAGCATTTTTTGCCTATATCCGTCTGCAACATGGAATGTCTTTGTCCCGACTGATTGAGCTGTACATATTGGAGCGAAATAAGCCACTGCGAACATCTGTGAACATCGAACACAGACGGCTTAGGTCACGAATGTTGACCGGCGTTGAAATGCACCGACTTTGATGTCGGCGTGTGTAATGGTCGCATATTCGCCTAACATGTGTGTGCAACCGCATAGGCACTCGACTCTGTCATTTCTGCTGTGAAACGAAATGAAATTCACACAGTTCTAGTGCTGCATGCTGCCAGGCTCTCATGCCGGACGGAATGGTTTAGAACTAATTGGTTTGCCATGTTTTGGTCGGAGTGCCCGACATAATTGCGCAGCCGTGTGTGGTGTGGATGTGGATGCTGTGAGTTATGGGCGAGTGTGTGTGTGTGCGCTAGTCTGTTTGCCAGCGAAACGCATGCGACCTGTTTTCGGCGGGCTGCGGTGATGAATGCGAATGCTGATAATGAAAATGAAATGTTTACTCCGTGTTTGCATGTGCGGTTGAAAGCGTGCAACATACACGCGCATAACATTTCGGTCGAGTGCAATGCCCTTGAACCGACCCGGGCGCGATGGGCGTCGCGTGCCGCATGTAATTTGGCGCAACGCTGTTTGGCGTTGATGTAGCTTATGCTGCTCATGCCAAACTGTGGCCATTACAAGTCAGAATACACGTGGATGGTATCACAGTGTAGGTGTACAATTTGGTCTTGATGTTTTTGTAGATATAATAGAGTACTTTAATCGACAAAAATAAGGAGAAGGCATAGTCTGATTGTTATGCCCTCTGATACATGGGATACTATCATGAATTCACTATCATACTGAAAAGCACGAATTTTAATCTTCAGAATTTTATCAGTTATAGATGATTTTGTTAAAGTGGCATTTTCGTTTTTTTTTTTGTATTTTCGACACTGCATAACATGTCTCAAATAAAATGTGTAATAGTAATTATTATCAGCTTTATCTTTTTGGTAAAAGAAATGCCTAACACGAATATATTTTCTGAATGCTATTTTTTATCGAAATACTCCAGTTTATGTAGAACTAGCGTCTTGTTCTACATAAACTGGAGTAGCCCCTTCGATCGGACACTTCGAGATTTTTAATTCGACTATGTTCATCTCGGGTAACTGCGATAATATCTTGTGATTGATTCCTAAGAAAAAAAACGATGATCTACAAACTTGAAGAACGATACATGATCTATTTAATATAATAGTATTCATTTCTAAATATGTCGAATATCGTTTAAGGCAAGTTCTCGGAAAAAGAATCTGATTGAAAGGACACACATTTTGTTGTGAAAACATGCCTTCTGTTTATCGCTTCTAGCAGAGCCTTAAAATATGTATTTTCCTGTGATAACTTTTTCCTCTCTTCACAGCGAGCATTTTTCGAAGGTCTGAAGTCATATAATAGTCGGTAAGGACGAAATCAGAATAATAGGGCCTGTGATGTTCGAACATGTTCATTAATATCTCTATGGTAATATCAATCTCCATCAACCATTTTTCTGCTTTCCAAAATCATGTTTTGTATTTTGTCGATGTTTTCGTCGGTAACTGCAATATTTGGACGCCTGGTACGCAAATATAATCTTCGGTGTCCAAATGGCCAGTACAGAATTTTGAATAATTGTCGCTACAATTTTTTCTGCTGGGTCGAAACCTAAATAACACATTATTTTCATGATTTTGCTCTAGGCACAATTTTTCCCACCAGAAAAAAGTGTTCTTAAAGGTCTCGAAATACGTCGATAGTAGCTTCAGACAAATTAACAAAAAGTCCTATATTCATTATTCTGAAATAATTACATCCGAAAGATGTGACTTACTATCAAACGATACGGACTCTCCCGTCT